>CAJNJA010017989.1:0-10760 GCA_905231915.1 Symbiodinium necroappetens
TGGGCTCACGGCTACACACTGCTAGTGATGCTTTAAGCAAGCTACGGCACGAACGCACACAGCATCAAACTCTCAGCCTCCAGGGTGAACAAGTCTGCACGCAACTGCTGGCACTGACTGCGATGTATCAAGGTGCGCAATGGACACAATCACAACGCCATGGGCAATGCAAGTATAGGACGCGGCTGCCTTCACTTTTGTCCGCCACTCAATATAGTCTGTATGCGCACGGGCGGCGCTGGCGCACGGGCGGCGCTTGTATGCGCACGGGCGGCGCTATAGCACACAGGCGGTGCTGGCACACGGGCGGTGCTCTCCTTCTCTCAGTTCTCTGCCGCAGAGGAACCAGCGTCGGAAGACTCCGAAGATGTCACAGAGCCCGAGTTTTCTGACTCACACGCCTCATCATCGCCACCACCCTGGAACTCGTCCTGAAAACACCTTCGACACCGCTGGGCAGCATGGTCCTCGCTCGCTCTCACGAATGACGCACAACCATAGCGCCAACAGCCACACACTGTGACCCAATCCACTGGGAGCTTTTCGACCTCGCGCGGGTCTCGGGCATGTGCCTTCTTTCCGACCACCAGCGGTGGCCGAGCCTGCAATGCTTCAATCCTTGCGGAGAGGATCTCGAGTCGCTCTGTGATCTCGGCAGTCAACGCATTGGCTCTCCCTGCCAAAGGCTCCTGGTTGCCAGCTGTCTCAACACATGGTCGTTGATGCGCGAAAAGGTCTGTCTGTGCAGGGCTCAGCGGGCTTAGCGTGAAAGACTCCAGCGCTGCCTCCTGCACGTATCTTTCCACACTGCGACTTCCCCATCTGCCCAGCAACATGATTGTGGGAAGCGGGACCAAGCGTCTAGCGAAGAATTGCGAGCCCGAAACACGCAGCACATGACCATTGAACTTCTCAACACAAGGCTGCCCCTTAGCACCTGCACGTCGCATCTCGATATTGCTCTGGGAAATGACTTTGCGCATCAGCGTGATGGCTTCCTGCTTTGTCAACTCATCTCCGTGGGCACTGACAAACAATGGGCCTTCAGGGTCTCGCGGGCGAATCTTATCGAAGGCCAAGGCCGTGTGAAATGGGCAGAACTGCTCGGGCACATGCATGCAATAGCACTGATGCTTCCTCTGGACCAGGTTCCCTTGCTGATCAGTCTTGCTGGTGGCCAGAGTAAGAGCCACCTCCTTGCGCACAACATCAATGCTGAAATGCTTGCAACGGATTGCCGCGATCTCAAGCTCTCTCATCAAGAACCAACAACCGAGCACAACCACAGACACTGCCTGTCGCTTGGCTGCAGGAACATTGTCAGAAGGCTTCGGCAACCAGAGGTCCTCGAAGCGGAACGCGTCCTTAAGGGCCGGACCTCCAATCCCTCGCTCGATGGATCGAATAGCATCACGCATCTTGAGCAAGACCTCTGGCGGTACTTCAACTTGCATCTGAAGGACATGTTCTCGACGGGCCCTTGCAAAGTATTGCCTGGCTGAGCGATAACCACCTTCCTTCAACGACGCAGAGACCTTCTCGATGACATCCACCGTCAACGGAATAGCAGGAATGTCCCAGGCCGCGCACACCTTGCTCCATGTGTTCCAACGAGCCTGTTGCGGCTTCTGATTGCTTGGCGCCCAGATGTCACGCTGGAAGCGATCGAGCGTCGCGTTTCTGGCCTCTGGGCGCCTTGGACAAAGATCCTGAACTTGACGGCCTCACCACCGGAAGGTCCGTCCGTCGCACCTTAGGCAGCGGTGCTTCCGTCGCAGCTGGTCGCGCCGCGCTTGTCGGGAACTGGTCAGGCCCGACAGCCAGTATCAAGGCTGCACGGATCGACGTCGACAGCTCGGGCGGCAATCGACTCGTTTGAATGGCAAGCGCTGCCCCCGTGATGCTGTGCACTCCGTGCTCTTCGACCTGCAACAAGACTTCTGGATCGACGCCAGCATCAACAATGGCCGAAGCGACACCCGCAAAGTTGTCCGGGTAGGCCATGCTGACTTTTTTGTCTTAGAAGTAGCTGTAGAGCTACGGCACTTAGATCTACACCAACTCGAGCTCTGAAGCCCCGATCATGACTCACCAAACCTAGCAAGGGCACACACGCGCATACAAGACCAACACTGACCAAGGCTGTACTGGAGAGCACTACAACCCACTACAGACATTGCACAAGCTCAAGCACAGTCCTCTGTTTTGCACGCACCTAGATGCAAGGCTGCAGCAACGTTTCGCTGGCTTCGCATCACGAGGCACTTGCGGCGAATCTCGTAGAAGAGGAAGACGACGTCCGCCAACGCCGTCATTTTTCGCCAGCGGCAACAGAGACGCCAGCGGCCCACGCACACAGACAAGGAGCGAGGAAAGAACTCTGCGAAAACTCAGACGTTCGAGCAACACACAGGCTGCACTTGGCAAAGCATGCTCGCAATATGTCATTCAGTGCACACGTGCACACCACAACAAGACAACAAGCAAGATGCGTCAATAGGCGCGGCTGAGCACTTTGAAAATGATGTTTTCCCTAAGCAAACATGCTCACGGATTTTCTGTCGGAGTTTTGCATCCCTGAACCCTCCTTGTTGCTTCCTGTCCGTCCGCTGGACCTTCGCCTTGTCTCCGCTTTTTCCTGAAACCTCAAGCGGTCGGATGCCAGTCCGACCTGGACCCTGCCCAGACTAAAATCATGATGTAACCAGAGTTGTACGGCCAGTCCGGGTCTTCTTAGTCTACTTAGACGGTGTTGCTCTTGATGGAGGAAATCTTGCACCAGTTTGAGCAGAGGTTGAGTAGACCAACAACGCGAGTACCCCGCAACCCCTGTTTACCATTGATGTCCAGTCCTGGGATATCATGAGTCAACATCTGGGCGGTGCAAGATTTCCTCCACCCACCGTAGCACTACATTAAGGAGCGTAGATTACTACTGCCTTCTGTGGCGAACTACTACGATGTGAAAACTCCCCCCATCCCCAAGCACCCTATCTTCGTCACAATCCCCGAAGCCTGAACCCCAAAACCCACGATACTGCTTACTCTGTTGTAAAACCCAATAGTACCTTACACAAGCTCCTAGTAAGTAAACCATCAAAGAAAACTCTAACCCCAAAAAGAAGCACACAAAAGCTCTTGAGCCTGGGCGTTGAGCCACGGCGAGATAGTGCCAAACTGAGCGCCACCCATATGGTCTTAGGGTCTGAGAGCCAGGGCAAAACATCAGACGGCATCCCTTCCAAGGACCGTGCAAGGCTGACAAAAGTTGGGAGGACCACTGCAGCGGCCGAACAACTGAAACTGCTGAGACGGCGACGTAGGCATTGCTCTTTGTTGCTGATGGATTCTAAAGTTCAATGGGTGTATGGAAAATTGCGTGAGGACAGTCGGGCATCCATTTTCACCACGCGTACAAACGGTAACCGAATGAAGCACTACAATTTAGGCCTCACACAAGGCGAGGCCCTTCTGGATCGAGCAAACCTGGCCTGCGCAAGCCCAAGCCCCTGAGCCCTCGAGAGCAACAAAGGCCCTTGCAGGGACTCTGCGCCCCAATGTGCTTGAAACCCACAGAACCCTCTGTCCCATCCCACGCCCGTTGTTAGACCCGTCGTCTTGAGCACCCGGCCGCGGAGTCAAGCTTCTCTAGAGCCTCGCTACTGATGGGCTTTGCCACCTCAGAATAGCGGAGGTTTCAGTGTTTAGGGAGGGGGGGTGTGGGCAGTTTTCAACCATTGTGATTCCAAACTGCTTTGGGGTTTGAGGTTACGTCTGAGTACAGCCATACAGAATTCTCGGGTGGTGGGGTTTGAGAGAAAACTGCATTTAAACAGCGCAGTGTTTGGCACTTTAGGGTTTTGTAAAGTTTAGTACATTTTACTTTCTTGCAGCGGTCCGAAAGACAAGGATAAAGTTCCCACCACACATTGACATGTTGCTTCGAAGCTTTGCGCGGTCCCGTCTGCAGATACCAAAGCAAAGTGACAGGCAAATTGCTCAATGTGGCATGTTCTGCAAAAATCTCAAGATGCAGATGCAAACCAGCCTTCTGACAGTCCGCCCTCATGACGAGCTAAGGCACACTAAATTCCAAACTGCAGTTGGAGAGATGCAATCGTGGGCAGAAGTTGCGAATGCTGCGCGCACCACTAGCAACACTAGCAATGAACCCTGAAGCTTAAACCCAGAGCGCTAACCCCAAAGCCCCAGTAGAGGGCTTCCGGGCTTCGGTAACACTCTGACAACGACGACTCTTAGCGAAAACGATTGCTTGTAAAGCTAATGCTTTAGAACTTCCCTGTTTTCCCTAGCCGGTGCCTGCTGCTGGGGCTCTGCTTCCAGGTCAACGCTCATGCCTTCGAAGAGTCAAAGCGGGAGATTTTTCTTAGCTTAGGCACTTGGGGGCACTTTTGGTTCTGTGTTCAGGGCCTACATTTTCTGTGGGCTTCGGACTGCATTCTCTCATAAGTGTCTGGGGGACACCCTAAAGTTCTATGACTGCAGTGATAGCACCGCTGCTTACGATCACAAGCCTTCCTATTGCTACATTCCGCCATTGTTTTGATATTCTCATCAACGGCCGTCGCAGTGACTATAGAATACTAGTCATAAAGGTGATGGTGGTGGTGGTGGTGGTGGTAGTAGAAGCAGCAGGAGTGAGTTGTAGTAGTAGTAGTAGTCGTCGTCGTCGTCGGAGTAGGAGTAAGAGTAGAAGTTGGAGCAAGCGTAGCAGTAGCAATTAGTCGTCGTTGCCGGCGCTGTGCTTGCTGTGCTTGTTGAAATTGGTGGTGGCGGTGGTCGTGGTGGTGGTCGTGAAGGTGGTGGCAGTGTGGTGCTGGCGGCTGTAACTAGGTCGTTCTTCGCACTGGTGCATCGAAGATTTTCTGTAGTGCATGCTGTGAGCCTGACATGGTTTGAAAGAAGCCTTGAAGATTCACACTGGCTGCAGCGTTGCATCGTGCACACCATGATCCCCCAGTTACACCTGAACACTGACATCCTACAGTAGAACCTCTGAGCAATGAAGTCCTGTGTCCTTCTCCTAAACACCCAGTGCTTAAACCCCATGCGCAAGTCCCTAAACTTTAGAAGCCCAGGCAAAAGACTGACAATAATCCCAAACTCTAAACCCAACCAGGCCCAACCATCAATGATTTCAGCTCCTTTGCATTTACAATGCCGTCCCGTTCCGGTTCCTGTGGCACTTCCGGCAGCGCCAATCACGTCCACAGCTCCCTCGAGGAACTTGATCAAGTACCTTGGGAGGGGCTGAGAGTTTACACCCGACCAACACGCAGCCGATGTAATGCCTCATGGTGTCGCCGTCCCGCGTTTCTTGACAGCTTCTGTCCGAAAGCATCAAGCCCCGAAGAACATTACAGAAAGAATGAGAAGGTAATGCTCTACTGTAAGATACCCTGAAATCTAAACCCGAGCATTGTTGGGTGCATTGGGGCGCGTGGGCGGGGGGTGGTGGGGGTGGTGCAAGTCGAGCCTCACTCAGAGCCTCATCTTTGAGGGATCAGGTGCCTGTTTTTGCGCTATTCCGGGTTGAGGGGGCTAGGGTGCTAAGCTTTAGGGTCACCCGCCCAACCTTCATTGCCGTGCCAGGTGACTGCCTAATCGTACTTCAGTGACCTGACATGATCTCTTTTTAGAATTAGGGGTACTTTTCTTAGCGATCCATATACAAAGGATCCTCACTAGTTTGGCTCTACACAAGGGCCCCTTGTTTGATGAAAGTCCAAGGTGTGGTTGGACCATCAACCGACAGAATTCTACCCTTCATGGAGAGTTTAAGGTTCAGGGCTCCACTCTTGTAATACGCAAAAACGAGCTGCGCTCTCGAAGCCACACCGCAGCCTGTATGAACCTCCGAAAACCCTCACACATACTTCTCATTCCTTCCTGGGTTATTTATTCATTATCTATTAACCCGCAGAGCCGACCCGGCGCACTCTTTGGGACGCCGCCCCAACGACGAGAAGAATGCAGACCTCGGTGCACATGTTACCAAAGCTTCTGGGAAGTGCTATCAGAAAGCTGGGAGTCAAGCCTCTACAAGGCCCAAACCTAGGCCCCAAAGTCAAAAACCATCAAGTGGTGCTGCGGTTGAAGCTTTTGGGTCATGCCGCATGCCCTACAAAATCGACACCGTCTACACCCCCCAAGCTGAAGAAAATGGGGTGGGGGGGGGGGGCTTTAGTAATGCAGACAGACGATTTCGAACCCAGCTGCGGAAAGAACCGTGCAGGGGTACCTTTTCTGCAGGTTGGTGGTTTAAGCTCGGGCCTTGAACCTTGAATCCCCAGGTCGTTGGCTTCAGCAGAAGAATGGAGCAGCAAGCTTTAGCGTAATAGTACCCCTCATCTTATTACTTGGAATGCCGGCAGCCAACATAGCAGGATTGCCGTTTCTTCGTTGCAAATGCATAGAAACTGGGTGGCTAGTGCAATTCAAGAGCATTGAGTGCAGATGCACGCCACGATTCCTCCTCGCAATTTGGAGTGCGCGCCATGTTCAGGGTACCGCAAGAAGAAGCTCCCGAAACCGACGGCACTCTTAAACCGTAAAGCATCCCGTGACCCCAAACCGTCCCATAACCCTGACCTAAAGTTCTGAACCTAGACGCTCCTGAACCTAGACCCTAAGCTTTGAATCCAAAACCCCACGAACCCCGGAACCCTAAAACCTAGAGCCAGATATTTAGAGTGCTGCTGCATCGGCACACCTCCTTGGGACCGGCTGGAGGATGACGACCGGAGCTTCGTCCTTCATGGCGTGTTGGGTCTTCCGGCATACAGGCGACAGCTAGCAGTTAAAGATGTGATTGAGTTTTGTTGGTTGTTGTTCGGTCACTTAATCAGGAAACTGTCATGTCCGACTTGCCGAGTACGCATAACCCAGGATAGTACTGTACGACCCATAGCAGGGACCGCACAGGGGAATCTAGTGTAGAACAGACCTCATGAAACCGATTCAATGAAGCCGGCGAAGCTCGAACACCGAAAGGAAAAGGATTCGTATGATGGGACCCTCCGAGCCCGAGGACTTGCAGCTGGGGGTGTAGGAAGACGAGGCTTAACGCGTGAAAACTTCAACAGGAACTCGAGAGACTCGTTCAAATTGTGGGCTTGGCTTGGCGCTTCATGTTTGGGTTTTTGACGTTGTCGGTTTGGGGTCGTGAGCTTCAAAGCCAAGCAGCCATTTGAAATCAGGCTTTTGGGGTTGAGGACTTCGTAGGTTTGGACAGGAATGTGAGCAGAAGGGATTTAGGGGACAGCCTTGTCTGGATGTGGGCTTTGCGCAGCCGACGACGGCAAGCCTGCGATGGGACTGGAAAGCCAAGCACCAAGCACAGCTCATCTTCCCAAGACAGCAGATAAAACTTTGGCGAATAGGGTCCTGTCCCAAATCGGGCACTGGGCAATGTTCTAGCACCCGGCATCCTAAACCCAGAGCCCTTGAATGGCGAAGAGGCAGCGGACAGACAGAGAGCGCGAGAGCGAGAGAAAATGAGAGAGGCAAAGCGTGCGAGAGAAAGAAGTACAAAATAGATATGTACGTATGTGTCTATAGTATGTATATATATATATAAACATACAAATATATAGGTATATAGTTAAATAAAGAAAGAGTGAGAGCGAGAGAGAGAGAGAGAGAGAGATGGAGGGATGGATGGATGGAAAGAAGGAAGGATGGATGGATGGAGGGAGGGAGGGAGGGGAGGCGAGGAGGGAGGGAGGGAGGGAGGGAGTGAAGGAAGAGGAAAAGAACGACCACGGACACATACGAGACTGCAACACACCGTCACAACTCACACAGACCGTTTGGAAGCACACAAGTGCTGCAGCCTGTGCAAAAGAACATCAGCCGCAGCTCCGCTTCTAAACATCTCCGACCCCGAAGCCATATCCGCAAAGTTCCCCGATTAGAAGTCACACCTCCGCCCCGAACCTTACGAACCTAAAACCTGACAGCATAAGTTCGTGAAGCCTCAATACTCTCCGAAAGCCCCACATCTCCAATCCCAAGCACTTAAACAACTTTAAACAACCGATGGCATCAAACCAGAAAGCCCTACTCCCTCTAATGATGCGAAAGATAAACCCGTGGCCAAACGAACACTTCACTGGCCTCAGCGATTGAAATGGGTTTTCAGGGAATAATATACGATGATCACCATAACGAACCGCAGGGACTAGTACTATTGCAAGCATTACGGCCCCCATATTGAACGCTGCAAGGGCCTGGAAGGCTCTCGGTGGTCTCTGCCTGCCAGCCGGGTTCTAGGGCTTCGGGGGGTTGAGACTTGAAGGCTTTGAGGTCATATCTTGCGGTTGCAGGTTTCCGGGTTTGTGGTATTGCAAGTTTCTGGTCTTTGGTGGTTGAGTGGAAGAACGATTTTTCAGGGGGTCTCTTGGAGATAGCGTTCTGGGTCCTTGTTGAGGAACCCATAATGAGGAAAATACACTATGCACTATGTAACCCCAGCTGCTCAGCCATAGGGTGCCATGGCAGCGTGTGATGCAGCGTCAATCGTGGCAGAAAGACTGTTGCTGCAGTTGTTGCGGCGGCAGTGTCAGCTGTGTTTCGACCAGCAAGCACTGCCGTGGCCAACTTGCGGCGTCAGTCCCAGGTGCTTGAACATGCTCCCGCTGGCGTCTCCGTCGATGGTGATGAGGAAGGAGCACGGAGCGAGGCCATTTGGGCCAAGCGTTGTCGCAAGCGCCAACAAAACGAGCAGCCAAGGCAGTGGCTGCATCTGACATAGACACGGCGGCGCTGACGGGCACTATGCAGGCTGGGGCGACAGGGGACGTCACGCACTGCAGCAGTGGTCCCAGACAATTTCGAGAAGGGCCACACAGGACTTATGCCCCCGTGCAAAAGACACTGTGGTGACCCGTCTGAGGCTGCGAGCGAAGTGGAGGTGCACCGCCGTTTGAGCGAGCTCAATGTTGTTAGCGGTGCGACAGACTGGACGGTTTACACCCACTCAGAAGGAGGAACTGCGAGACTTGCGGCAGGAGTAGCCACTACAACCGGGCTGAAGTTGAGAACAATGACGACAAGCAGCTGCCGGCGAGAAGTGCTCACGCTTCTCGTCAATCCTTACAGTGGGGCGTGCCTAAGTAGCTTGGCTCAGGCTACACGCTTGCACTGGCCGCCTTAGGTGGGCTGGCTGGCCACGTCGTTTGGAAGGCGATTGGGCTTCGCGCTCGGCCTCTGTCATGTTGGGGTCCGCGAAGCGGCACCTTTTTTTGGGGGCGGAGAGCTACCTCACAAGCGTGGGAAGAAAGCAACCGTCCGACAGAGATCATCATCATCATCATCATCATCATCATCTATGCACTATGTAGTCCGATTGTGGTGGGCTCTGGACTCTTTGAGGCTGCGGCCGTGCGGCGCACCAGGAAATAGGCTAGAGACTTTGCAGATTCGGCTTCAGATAGAATCTATAATGTTGCGAGCATAACCCTGTAATTCATGTAGTTAAGTCCTGGCGGCCTAAATGCCGAGCAGGAATTGGGAGTGACAGTAGCATCTAGTGCGGAGGCTCGACGAGACCATACAGCAAATCCCTGGCACCAGCACAATAGTGCTTAAACCTTTAATTAAGATCAAAGTCAACACGCAGACAGACACATCACACCTATAAAAGAACACGGAAGACCCCAATTATAGCACGCATCTTTTGGGTACCTGGATGCAACTACATGTGCGACGTAGGCTTGAGCAGCCAAGCGATCCCTGCCCCGAGGGAAGCCCGTAGGGCCCAAACAAGCTGCGCACACACAGCCGTGCACCTGCTGGTGCGCTCACAACAGCCCACTTCGACAGTTTGCGCCAGTAACTTAGGTAAATCTAGGACAAGACTTTTGCTGGATTTTTTCCACGGTCTTTCACAGTACTTTCGCAGCTTTGGTTTTGCTTACGTTAGGAAGCACTCACGTTACATGGCCGAAGCGNNCGTCCGGCATGGACGCAGCCTCGAACCCGGTGCCTCCCCAAACTGCGCCCTTTGCACATGGGGCCAACGGCGACCAACAGCAGCACAACCTCCCGCATCAAAGATGGTCAAAGCAGGTCCTGCCACTATGCATAGTACTCCCATTGGCCCAAACCATCCCAAACCTGAGTCTCCAAAGCCTTTAGATGGTTTCAGAAACTTCTATGCAGACAAATTGGTAAGACCATGTATGACTCTGTCTATCGGCAACACTTGGTGCAACAGCAGGCTTCCGGCAGATCTATTGACAGCACAATGACTGGAGATCCAAAGAAAGCCTGCGACACGACACGCGACTTCATCTGTATCTCCGGAACGGCGCCCACTCCTCTCTACCTAGCATTGCCACGGAGTGGAGCAGGCTCCCGCACAAGATCAACAGCCCGTTGAGAGAGATCCTCCTCCAGGCCGTCCTCCAAGAAATGGCCATGCGGGCGAGACTTGCCGTGGAGCTCAAGTCGGTCACACCGCGGAGGAGTCATGCACGTACATGAAACGGAATGGTCCGGAGAGCAAGCTCGAGCTGGACGAGGGCACCAAACCCCTCGCGGGACTGGCGACCGCTGGTTGCAGAACCCCAGACGGATTGGGTCCACTTCGTTCTGGTCGACGCGGACAAACAACTGCACCTCATCAACTACATCCGTTGGGGGCCCAAACTACGCCGGGACCGCCGGGCCTGTCACCTTTACACCCGCAAAGCCTCAATTAGAAGCCGTGTCACAACCGACACACACACACACAC
>CAJNJA010017990.1:0-10559 GCA_905231915.1 Symbiodinium necroappetens
TGGTAGAGGATGCCCTAAACCCTAAACCGGAACCCTAAACCCTTCACCGGAACCCTAAACCCTAGACCCGTACACCCTAGACCCCAATCCTCTTGAAGTCGCCGTCTTCTTCCGGCAAATCCAACAAGCACCGTCCTTCCACAAGCAAGAACCCCGAAAGGGTCCTTGTAAACAAGTGGCCTAAATAATTACTAATACTATTGTGGGAGGGTTCCTTATTTAGGGTATAGTGCAATGGGCCCCACAAAGCCCTATTATTTTTCTTAAGGCCCTTGTCTTAGAGTGGTCTTTTTCTTACCCTAAACCCTAAACCCTAAACCGTTATCTCTGCTTAGTTCTACAGTCCCTTCTTTCCTGTCAAGGACGTCTTTTCCAAGGCACCCAATAGCTCGGTGTTTGAGTCTGTAGGGTCCTATGTACTGCTATGGGGGATACGTCCCTAAAACATCATAGTACTTCCGAACATAGAAACCCTGCATTCTACCGTATGGGTACTTAGGACGCTGTAAGAATTGAAAACGACCCAGTAAAACGGGTAAAGCTTTTAAGTGGAGCCCCCCTCTGAATTCCACTGTAGGCTTGGACTCAGGCTTCATGGTTTCGGCTTTTAGGAAGTTAGGCTTCACTTATCGTCCAGGGTTTAGGGTTTAGGGTTTAGGGTTTAGGGTTTAGCTTTTACGGTTAGTTACTTTGTGCTCCTGGTCCAGGAGTCGAGGGTTGTCAAAGCAAGTGGGTCGTAATGGCCAGCCGCATCTGACTTTCATGCATCGCCCAGTTCGAAATCGACCGTGGTGATGGCAGAAAAACGGAGCTTGCTGCGAAGTTGAGGGGTTTAACAACATGCCACTAGAATCTATTCTCAAGCACACCAAAGGAAACCAACACCCAAAAGCCGCACTGCTGTGCTTACGCCAACACCCCAACCCCACACGTAGCCCTGAGCCCTAAACGCCTGTGAACCCCAACTTGTCCATTTTCAACTCAAAGCTCGCACTGAGACGAAGTTTGAAACCCAGGACCACATGGACACGATTCAGCAACCAGAAACCAACACATTGAAACGATGCGATAATGGGCGGTGGTATGCCACCCCAGCCCGAATTTGATAGGTAAGGTCACTGGATTACATGCATTCAGCACCCCGTGCCCACACCCGTGAAGCTTCATAACTTTGTTGATTGTGGAGCTGCTTGGCAACAGCAGAGACCGTAACAACTGGGATGCTAGCATTGGTTGCAACTCGGATGTGTCAAGTCATGATGGCTCATAATGTTAAAACCCATGAGTTGTGATTAACTATGTCCGTCCTTCCGCCCGCCCGTCCCTCTGTACGTCTGTATGTATTTATGCATGTGCGCACGTGTGCATGTTTAACGTATGTGTGCAGTATCCTGAGCAGTTTTTTGCATCGATAAGCATGCAGAATGAAAACACTGATGGGTGAAGAGTCAACCCGAATAATTAATGTGTATATGTTGTATGTACATAATATTTGTATTTATATTACGGTGTATACAAATACACGCATATGCAGCCCGACCGACCGACCCACCGACCGACCCACCGACCGACCCACCCACCAACCTACCTACCTACCTAGACTTAAAATTCAGGGAGCAGAACCCCAACCCTAAGCCCTCCCCCCATGCCCCGAAGCCGAAAGCCTCCAGTCAAGGCCCGGCCTACGATCGAAAAGGGGCTTTGGAGGTAGGTGTGGCTGTGTAACAGTGTATGTGTGTCTTTGTATGAAGTTTAGGGGTTCAGGGTTTAGGGTTTAGGGTTTAGGGATTCGTATGCATTGTGTATGTAAGCACATAAATAGGGTTCAGGGTTTAGGGTTCAGGGTTGTGCTAAGTAGAATAGGGTGCCTTTAAAGTATGCTTTTCAATGAACTATGGAAGTTTCATATCAGGCGCCTTAATAATTAGAATAGGGTTTTCGGGTATGTATTTATATATATATATATTGCAATTATAGAGCATTGGTCATTGTTAGTACCGAGAAGCCTCTTTTTTCTGCAATCTCGCAGCAAGCTCTTTGGGGCTCGAGCTCGATTTCGGGTTCCGCTGGGGATCCCCAAAACCTACCGTTGTTAAGGAGGGTTTAGGGTTTAGGGTTTTTGTCCTCTAATGCAGGGGTCATAACCTAGTATGCTGCAGGGTTTGGGGTTGCAGGGTTTAGGGCCGCGGGTCTTGTGGCCTTAGGTTTTGGCTTCGTCAAGGCGGTTAAAGGATTCGGGATTCTACATCAATGTGTCTTGCCTGAACACCATGGTTGACACAGAGCTTCAGGCAGAAATGGCGAGTCGCCATTGTTCTTGATATGCAGCGGCAGACCTCAGAAATACCCTCCAAATTCATGACCGAACTTTTAGGGCCGCAACGTTCAGTGTATAGGGATACTCGCTTCGAGGGGCTCGCTGACTAAATTGCCCTTCCCACCACAATGGCGGATGGCTCGGGCAGGAGCGCGCTGCACGGCCTGATGAAGACCACATTGTGGCGATTGTGACGATGATTTGGATAATTAAGAACCCGATCATAGCCAGGTTGCCGATGGAGAGTCATGACCTGGGTGGTGACGATTATGATGTTGACGTTTGTGTTAAAGATTTTGACAGTGGTGATTCAAATCTTGTAGATGACTGCTATTTGCACTTCTCCTCGTGGTTGTCTGATGCTTCTACTACTATTGCTGCTACTCCTACTGCTTCTGCTACTGCCGCTACTGCTACTACCACCACTGCACTAACAACTCCACCAATACCAGCACCAACAACAACGATGCCGACAATGACAGCGACAGCGACAGCGACAGCCACAACGACAACGACAACCACAACAACAGCAGCAGCAACAACAGCAGCACGAGCATCAACATCATCAACACCAACAATAACAGCAACAACATCAACTTTACCCTGTGCTTGCAACCCATTCAATTCAGAATTCCTTAAATCTTATAACGTCAACGCCCTAAAGCCTAAGGCCTCAAAAGATCCAGCGGCGTTGGTCTCCATGCCTTCCTTTTGCAAGCCCTACTTGGAGGTTCATGGGTAGTTATAAGGCTCCTTTAAGGGATCGACAAGGGATCCATAAGGGCTCTATAAGGGGTCCTATAAGGGGGTATAAGGGTAGTTATAAGTGGAGTTATAAGTCCCCTAATATAGGATATAACTATAGTTACCCTACTTATAACCCTACTTCTAACTACCCATGAACCTCCAAGTATGAAAGTCTTTTCTACCACTAGTAGGGTAGTTCTCTAAATTAGGGTCCCCTTTTAGGTCCCTTATAGTACGGCGCGCTTATATAAAAAAGGACTTGAAAAGGGGGACCCTAATTTAGAGAACTACCCTGAGAGAACCCTTATGCAAAGCCCTTATAGATCCCAGTAAGGAGCCCTAAACGGGAACCTATTTTAGAGAACGACCCTTCTAGTACCCTTATAGAAACCTTTATAGATCGCGTTAAGGGACCCTGAACGGGACCCTAAACCCTAAACCCTAAACTAAACCCCTAAGCCCTAATGTAGAGAAACTACCCTTATAGTACCCTTTAGAAACCCTTATAGATCCCTTTAAGGAAGCCTAAACCCTAAACCCTAAACCCCTAAACCCCTAAATCCCTAGACCCCTAACCCCTAAACCCCAAAACCCCTAAACCCCTAACCCCTAAACCCCTAAACCCCTAAACCCCTAAACCCCTAAACCCCTCCCTAAACCCTAAAACCTTCCCCTAAACGGGACCCGAATTTGGAGAAACGACCCAGTAGAACAGAGAAGTGCTGGGCTCCAGTAAATCAGGAGCCCCTTACTTGACGATGCTCCGCACCTTGGCTTTGTTTAGGGGGGGGGTTTAGGGTTTAGGGGTTTAGGGGTTTAGGGGTTTAGGGGTTTAGGGGTTTAGGGGTTTAGGGTTTAGGAGTTTAGGGTAAACAATTGTTTATAGGGTTTAAGGTTTAGGGGTTTAGGGGTTTAGGGGTTTAGGGTTTAGGGTTTAGGGTTTAGGGTTTAACTTATTGACGATCGAGTCCAGAATTTGGGAGCATGGTTTTAGGGTGCAGGGGTTTGTCTAGGATCAGGGTTTCGGAAATGGGGTTCAGGGCTTCGGCTTTAGGGTTTAGGCTTTTGGGTTTGGTTTTTTTTTTAGGGGTTTTGGGTTTGGGGTTTTTGGTGTTTTTTAGGGTTTAGGGTTTTTTTGGGGTTTAGGGTTTAGGCTAGGCTGCTCATGCTTTACTTTGGAGGCCGGGGGATGCTGATGTTGGAAGGACTCTGCAGGGTTTGATGGAGCCATACGAGGCTTTAGATACGGGGCCGGGGTTTAGGGTTTAGGGCTCAGGGGGGTTTATTGTTCAGGAGTCGGGGAGTGAGCTTCAGGACAACTTAAGTGTAGGTTTCAGGGTTTCATGCTTAAGTTTTGGTGCTGCCCGGTTAAGATGCAGGTCTTTGGGATTGATTATGACGTCAACCCTAAACCCTAGACCCTAGACCCTAAACCCTAAACCCTAAACCCTAAACCCTAGACCCTAAACCCTAAACCCTAGACCCTAAACCCTAAACCGTTTGAGGATGTTCAAGCCGGCTCAGACTCCTACTTGTGTAGCCTTTGAGCCTCCTTGGTCTCCCAAGGTTAATGGCTTCTTTAGGGGATCCATAAGGGATCTATAAGGGCTCTAGGGGTCCTACAAGGGGGTATAAGGGGTCTTCTACTTGGAGGCTCATGGTTCATTTCGGTTTAGGGTTTAGGGTTTATCCTAGGTAGTACTAGGGAGACCCCTTAGAGGGGACCCTTCTTAGTCCTAGTTGTGGCTCTTTTAAAAGGGACCCTCATTGAGAGGGTCTATATCCCCAAGGGTCCCCCTAATCCTAACTCCTATAATAAACCCCAACTTGAAAAACTGGGCTCTTGTTAAAGGGGTTTAGATTTAAGTTACCTTAATGGGCATCTAGAGAAAATGATATGGTTTCTTTTTATTATGATAACCTAAGTTAAGTATTAATTCAGGTTATCATATTCAAGAAACCATACTATTTACTCTAGATCCCTATTGAGGTAATTAAGTCCCTCAACAAGAACCCAACTTGAAACGATGCCCTAGACCCCAACTTCGAACCATGAACCTCAACCGCTTTAGGTCCTAAACGGTAATCAAAAACGCTAGGCCATAGCCCAAAACCCTAACCCCTAAACTCCTAAACCCTAAAGCCCAAAACCCCTAAACCCTAAGCCCAAAACCCTAACCCAGCCTTAAGAGAGATCGGTGCTTAGGTTCGCGTCCGCGCCACCCTTGGCACCAGGTCGGTCCTTTTGGGTCACTTGGGTCCTGTCATCCGAAAGGGGGTTTTATGTGGTGTTGTTGTGGGGTGTGGGGATTTAATATGTAGGGTTCTTAGGATTTCGAGGTTGCAGGTTTTGTATTTCTAGGATTCTTGAGTCGCTTTTCAGGGCAGCGCCCGTCGCAGCATGCATCCCGGCTGGTCTTGCGCCATTGTGCGGTTGTTCAAGAGTGCCCAAGCAAGCATCGCTGCGTCAACGGTCGAGCAAGTGCCAAAGCCGACTACAACCAAGGAAGCTGGCTTGTTAAAGGAAACAAAGACGATCTCAAAGCTGCGAAGACCGAAGAAACACACCCGGAGGATTTTAAAACGATTGCGATACAATCTGCAAGGAAGTCTACGTCCGCAAACTACCCGCCTGATTCTAAACTGATTACCCACCCTACACGCTAAGCCCACTCTGAAAGCATCCATAACGTCCTCGAACAAACTCAACCCCTCCAGACTCCCCTTAGCCCCATACCGGAAACCAGAATACCTTCGTATGCCCGAAACCCCGAGAATGCTCACACAAGAACCATACCCCACCCCTAAACCCGAAGCCCTAAAGCCTAAACCCTATATAAGCGCCCCAAACCCTAAAACCCAAAACCTTAAACTCTAAACCCTAAGCACCCGAAACCCTAAACCCTAAACCCTAAAACCCAAACACATACCCCCTAAACCCCAAACTAAGCCTTGAAAAGAGGCTCCGAGACCGGCTTCGAGCTTCAGCCCTCTGCGCCAGCGGCACCGCCGCTGGGTTCTTGTTAAGGGACTTAGTTTTTTTGGGGGGTTTTAGGGTTTAGGGTTTTAGGGTTTAAGGGTTTAATAAGGTTTAGGGATTTTGGGGTTTAGGGTTTAGGGTTTCAGGGTCTAGGATTTACTTAATTTAAGTTACCATAGGGCTTTAGGGCTTTAGGGTTTTATAGATCCCTTTTATGGTAACTTAGAAATTAAACCCCTTAACCCAGAGACTCCAATATCCCTCAATTAAGGAATATACCTTAAAATATAGTAGGATCCTTAATATGATTTAAGGTATATTCCTTAACTAAGGGATATTGGAGTCTCTGGGTAACAAGAGCCCAGGCTGACGGCGGCGGAGCTCCAGCATCTCGTTCAGTCGCCACGCGGCTTCTTAGAGGGTTCCTTTGAAGGGATCTATAAAGGGGGCTTAGGGTTCAGTCGCCAACTGGCGTAAGAGGCCTGTAAAAGATTTAGGGTTTTGGGTTTTAGGGTTTTAGGGTTTTGTGTTTAAGGCAGCATCTCGTTCAGTCGCCATGTGGATTCATTCAAAGCGAAACTTGGGGGCCAAGTCTGAAAGGGCTTAGGGTTCAGGATTTTCCATCGTAAAGCGGGGGTCGATGGGGCTTTTAAAGAGGCCTTTGTGGCTTTAGGGTTTATAGTACAGGGCCAGGGTACGTCCCTAAGTTGAACCCTAAACCCTCAACCCGAAAAGCCTTATATAAGCCTTGAGGAGCCCTGCGATTGCTTACCCTAAGGCTCAAAATAGCCCCAAAAGTCTTACATAGTATTGTAGTTGGGCCCAAAGGCCTTAACAATATGAGTGCTTAGAGCCTTAGGGTTAAGATAAGATTTAGTGGGCTGGGGTTCTGGAAGCCAAAAGCTGGTGCAAAAGTAGTTTGGGGTTTTGAGGGGTTCTGGTCTTCAGCATTCCGAGGTCTATTTTTTTTGGAGTAGGTCTATAATGATGAGGTCGGTCTAGAGTCATGACTAAAGTTCGTCTTAAGCATTCCGGGTGCGTTTTTGAATAAACCTCTGGAAGATATGTTGACGCTTGATCTTGTAGCATAACCTAGGCCCGAAGCATTCCGAGCGCTTTTTGGAATTGTTTTTTTGAACGAGAGGGTACTTGAAGTCAGAGCAAGGAGGTTTGCTTTTCGCCTGCAATAGAGCAGTGTGGCAAGACAACCTCCTTGGACCTTAGCGTAATCTTACTTAACCGAGGCTTCGGAACCGCCTCGGAACTGGCTCGGAGCCGGTTCGGAACCGGTTCGGAACTGGTTCGGAACCGGTTGAACCGGCTGGTTCGGAATCAGTTCGGAACTGATTCGGAACCTTCGGAAGTGTTCGACTTGGGCGACGGTTTGGTCACGTCGCCAATTGAAGATGGATTCGCCGATAGTTTGTAGAACCCACACTCCCGACGCAGAACGACCTTGATTGGGTATCAACAAGTCAACCGACCGATTTCGAAACAATTTTAGCGAACCACGATTAGGGCTTTCGGGCTTTCGCGGAGCAGCGGTTCAGCAGTCTGCGAGCTGTTTCCCAAGCAGGTTTCGCACCACAGGACCCCGCAGGCAGGCTCCGAAGAAGGATTTGCACCACCAAGTGTTCTAGTCTTAACTGTCTTAATATTATTGTACTACTTTGGAGCCATGGGGTTCCGTCCTGTGGATTTGCAAATTCCCTGTCTCACACAGCTGAGCACAGATGCAACAGCTGCCCAAACAAAACGCGCTATCAAGGAGTCAACCAACCATTTCCCAAACAGGTGTCGCACCACGTTTGGCAGCTTCCCGGGAGCATTGGAGCGATTTCCCAAGCAGGTTTTGCACCACGTTTTGTAGCCTGCGGACCAGCGTTTCAGCAGTCCGCAAGCAATTCACCAAACAGGTTTCGCACCACTTTTTGAAGGCCCTGCAAACAGGTTTTACACCACGAAATGCTCTAGTCGTAAGCATTCGCAGGGCTTCCCAACTGAAGCCCTAAACTACACCCTTCAACCCAAACCCCTTAACGGAACCCCAAACCCCAAAAAGCTTTAAGTCCTCAAATTCACAATGAACCCTTTGATGACCCTAAACCCTACACCCGCAAGGCCCTAATCCCTAAACCCTATAGAAAACCCCTTGATTGAACCCCAAACCCCAAAAGCCTAAGCCTTAAACCCTCAATTTCACAACGAACCCTTTGATGACCCTAAACCCTAAACCCGAAACCCTAAACCCTAAACCCTAAACCCGAAACCCTAAACCTAAACCCTAAACCCTAAACCCTAAGATGAGGCTGCCAACGGGCCAGGAGTTGTTGCCGACAGAGCAGGCACTGAGCCCGGGCCTCGGAGGTCCGGTTCCTTTAAAGGGATCTACAAAGGGGGCTTTGGGCTTAGGGTTCTTTTGAAGGATTTAGGTTTTTGGGTTTAGGGTTCTGGGTTTAGTGGTGTAGGGTGTGCGGGTTTGGGTTGAGGGGTTTAGGGGTTTATTGGGGTTTAGGGTTTGGGGGTGTAGGGGTTTAGCAGGGGCGTAGGGGTTTTGGGGTTTAGGGTTTCGGAGTTTAGTACTTAGGGTGTAGGGTTCAAAGTTTAGGGATGTAGTAGCTATAGGGTTTAGGGTTTCGGGTTTTGGGGTTTCGGGCCGCCAACTGAAGCGCCTCCCCTCGAAACACGGGGTCGTCCACGGCGCGCCGCGTGGAAGCGCAATCCCTACTGCAAATCCGTCCAGTCTCCAGTCCCAGGTCTAATCGGGTTAGGGTTTAGGGTTTACAATTTCTGTCCTAAGCGGTACGCCGGCAAACAATTCTCAGGTCAGCACAAAACTCCAGGGTCCTGGGTATGTGGATGAGTCCAACTGCAAAAAGGGTAATTACCACGACGCGTTCAACGAATTGAAATCATTTTGGTAATTGCATCTGGTCACCACACGAGGGAGGAATGCATAAAGGCCAAAACCGTCAGATATTCGATTGTAGGTGTTTTGGAATCCGGGCAACTGGATTGCTTGGGGCTTTCAACATTCAGGGACCGCGAACTTTCTCGAAAGCAGCGTTTTGCGACCCTATCATAGGATCTTCGGTTCCAAGAGGATAGGAATTACAGGTTATAGGATTTCCGTTGGAACCCACAAGAACACAAATAAACACGCACATTTCACAGTCGGGGCTCTTCTGTTCGGCCCTCGAACCCTAAACCCTAAACCCTGCTTAGGAGTTTAAACATGTAGGGAGGTGGCTTTTCGACCTTGCAGCATAGCAGGGGCACATCCGGACCCCAAGAGGGAGATATTCAAACAAAGGTATATCTACATATATATATATATATACATATATATACTTATATACTTGTTTAGTCCGTAATATATTTGTGACCTACTTGCACGAAAAGCCTGTTCTAATTTCTACAGTAAGGCCTTGTACTAAACCCCTTTTTTCCTGTCCAAGAATAACCCTTAACGGAACCCTTTTCTAATTATTTAGACCCCACATTGTGTGTTTTTTTGTGCTCAGCTTCTTACGCCCTAAAGCGTAAACCTTACGTCCCAGACTCTGTAAACTCGATATTCGTAGCTACAAAACAGTCTGTGATGGCAGCTTCAGTCGAAGATCCGGAATCCTAAAACCTCCTTCCCAGAAGGCCTAACTTAATTAAGCCCCAAAATACGGTTGGTGATAAAAAAAAACCCTGCAATGCCCATAAAAAGGAATATACCATAGCTTAGGGTCCTGAAGGTAATGCAGGATTTAGATCATCAACAGTAGTGCGGATCCCACGATCTTTGGGGTTTTTATATGACCTTTAAACCTTTTTGATGCTAAGGCTGGAAACCCGCAGACTCGAAACGCCAAACCTTAAAGGTTTAGGGTCCAGGGTTTAGGGTTTAGGATTTAAAGTTTATGGTCGGGGGTTTAGGGTTTAGGATTTAGGGTTTAGGGTTGGGGGTTTAGGGTTTAGGGTTTGGGGTTTAGGGTTCCTTAACCCTGAACCCCCAGACCTTAAAACCTTTTTGCCCTAAACCGTGCAGATCCGGAATCTCCGTTTTGGGTCCTGGGTGTGCCTGAGGAAGCTTTCGAACCGCTACGGCAGGGAAGGCTCCAGACATGCCTTTTCAGGGTTTCAGGTGTTTTGTATTTTTTGAGTGTTGAAGTTTTTAAGTTTTGCGAGGTTTTTAAGGGTTATGGGGTTTAGAGTTCAGTGGTTTAGGGGCGTTAGAGGCTTAGGTAGGGGTTAGGGGTTCTAGCCTAGGGTTCAGGGATTTAGGGTCTAGATTTTCTGGATGTCACGCGACCATGCCTTGGGGGAGCAAGCTCTCGGCTCGGTTTAGGCCTTCTAGTGGGTTTTGCAAGCTTGAGGGTTGTTTTGTTCGAAGAGTCAGCATGGTTAACAAGGAGAAACTCTAAACTCTAAACCCATAGGCCCCTAAGTAGTTCCTCTTTATGGTTTCTATTTAGAATCCTATAAGGTAATTCAAAGGGGCCTATGGGTATACCCTAAACCCTA
>CAJNJA010017991.1:0-10759 GCA_905231915.1 Symbiodinium necroappetens
CCTAAACCCTAAACCCCTGTAGACCATAAACTTTTCCACTGCGGTCTTCCTCATCCTCAGGGTTGGAACGACTCGGAGCTCATATGAAGCTTTGGTGGTTGAGGGTTCAGAGTTTAGGGTTTCGGGTTTTGAATTTTGAGTTTAGGGTTTAGGGTTTTGAGTTTTGGTTTTATGGTTTGGTTTGGTGGTTGAGGGTTCAGGGTCTCGACTCGCACACTCTCACCCGGCTGGCATGGCGTTAGAGGGTCTGAGCTTGCTACTGAGAGGCCAGGGTTTAGAGTTAGGGTTTAGGGTTTAGAGTTAGGGTTTAGGGTTTAGAGTTAGGGTTTAGGGTTTAGAGTTCAGGGTTTAGGGTTAAGCGTATGTGCTCGGATTTCTCTGAAGTTGTACACTGTTTCTGTTCTTAAGAGATCATCCAGTTAGATATTGTTGGGGCGTGAGGGGTTTGCATTATGAGCTTCCGTGAGGCTTAGGAGGTTCGTGTCTTGCATGATCTGGAAGATTAAGATCGGGCTCTTGGCATGTTAGCAAGATCTTACTCTTAGGAAGAGGCTCGCAAAATTTGGGATTTTGGGGCAACTGCCCCAATGCCACCCTTGAATCAGGAAGATACTAACAGTCCGAACAAGCTCTCTATGGTTTATGCTTGTCTGCTTAAACTAGATAAATAGGGCGTCGGGCCAAACCTCAGACCTGCGGCTACTGAGTGATGAATGATGTTGGGCTTCTTGCTTGGAGAAGTTCCGCTGGGATCTCTGAGGCGCTTGTCGTAGCGTTTCACAGGCGGCGGTCTTTATAGCTAGAGCAGGGCTGCGAAGGCAAGCAGTCGTTCGCGAGACATGACCCTGAACCCTAAACCCTAAGCCGTTTTCGGGTTTCGGGGTCCGGACTTTTGGTTTAGGCTCCCGACGGCTAGAGCAGTTGCAACACGAAAACCTGGGGCCTAGACCATTCGTCTACATGCCCAGCAAATTCCCCCATACAGATCCATAACTTTAAATCCCCAAAACACAAAAAGTCTTAACCTTTATCAAACATTTTGTTGAGCGCGAAAACAAAAGTACGACAGAAGCTCGCAATCCTAAACCCTCAATCCCAGACCCCTGCATCCTAAACCGTTAAGCCCACCCCCAACGGCCTCGCCCAGCAATGAGAGGTCGCCGGCATCCCTGGATCGAGCCACCCGCTCCTGGCGCAGCTCAGAGCAACGTCTCTGAATATAGGTACCCTATGTTGGGGGTCCTTATAATACCTTATTTTGGGGTCCTTATAATAAGGATCCTACTATTTAGGGTACTATATTAGGGTCCCCCATTTCGGAAACCCCCATATAAGGGGTTTTGAGGTTTGTACTAGCTTGTTGGACTGCTTCTAGAAGAAACTGGGCCGGAGTTTTTGGTCCGGGGGCTGAGGTTTTGGAGTTTACGAATTGGGGTTCAAGCGTTTGGGAATGCTGACACGGGTTTTTTCGGAGGGCACAGTTCAACTGGCGCCTTTTCACAACTGTTCTACAAAGGGAACTATCAGCTTACATCACGTAAGAAGCGCAGGGGGAAGAGATGTGGAAGCATCCAGTCCCAACGTAGGGTTTTGGGGTCTATGGCCAGGTTCTGTTCGCTGATCGCTTCTAAACCCTAAACCCTAAAACCCTAAACCCTAACCACCCTACAAACCCTCTGAAAACCCTAAAATCTAAAAACCCTAAATCCTAACCCTCTTACTTTATCTCTGTGAGCAGAAGGTTTTCTCTTACCGAATCCTGATGCCTAGGGCTCGAATCGGGCTCGAAACCCTAAACTCCAAGCCTGAAGAAACCCTAAACCCTTAAACCTTAAACCCTAAACCTTAAACCCTAAACCCCTAAACCTTAAACCCTAAACCCCCTAAACCTTAAACCCTAAACCCCTAAACCTTCAACCCCTAAACCTTAAAGCCCCAAACCCCTTAAATATTCCTAAGGCTTGGGCAAGATCTCTTCAGACGAATCTCTGGAAAGAGCCTTTTTCAGCCGTAGCAACGGGCTTGATCTCAACATATCTCAACAGTTTCGGTACCTTTGTAGTCCTGATGCAACTAGAATTATCACCGTACCACGCTGAAACACTGCAGTAGTTACAAAGGCTGCAAGTTTTTTTATTCCAGCGACTCCAATACTACGGTTGATAATAGAAATCCTGCATTACCCATAAGAAGGAATATACTATATTGCATATACCACAATTCCCGTGGTTGAGGGTCCTTAAGGAAATGCAGGATTTATGTCATCAACAGTAGGGCTGGGGCTTCGGCGTTTCAGCCCCTACCGGCCCTGCGTCATGCAGGTGTTGGTTTGTCCTGAAGCTGCGCCACGGTTTCGGAGTCGGACACGGAAATCTCCTGAAAAATGAAGTGTTTCCGGTTTCCAGGGGGTTCTATGGGGCTTAAGGGTTTCAGCGTTCAGGGGTTCGTGGGTTGAGGGCATATAGGGTTGGGGTTGTCAGGGGGTCGTTATTGTTTCTTGGGTTGGCGATCTTTGACCTGAGGGCTTTCTGCGTGGGTTTAAAGCTCCGTGGCCGCCCTTTACCGAAGACGGGGCTTGTAGCAGAAGACTTTGTGAGCACAGCGTAATGATGAACAGTCGGGTTCCTGTTGAAGGGTCCCAGATAGGTGCCTTAAGTATCAAAATAGGGTTTCGGTGAAGATATAAGCTTTCCGCGGACATTGCACCATAAGCATATTCAGGGGACTACACGTAATACAAGTAGATAGTATTATACTGACTGCTGCTACTTATTTAATACGCCGCAGTAGCGCTTTCTTGGGGGGCTGCGTCCGAATGATCTCATTTTTGGAAAATTCCCCAATTCTTGCGCTCTAAACAAAGGCCTGACTAACTAGGAAAAGGGATTTGGGTATGTTATACTATCGTCATAAGCAGGAGCCCTAAGGACTACTATTCCCCGGGGTTTGAACCCCACAACCTACTAAACTCGGGAACACTAGTAGTGACCTGGGGTCGTCTGGCTAGGGATTCAATTCTGTGAGTCCTTCAGGGATTGAGACTGTGAGGCTTCTGTCAGGGATTGAGACTTCTCGGAATCCCCATATACAATGTACTCTGCGTTAGAGAACCTTCTCATGCAACCCCGTACGACTGGCAGCAAAAATACCAGAGACCAAATAAAACCCAAAAACCCAATCCTCTGAACTGATTACGCAACCCTACACACGTGTTCGAGTCCGAAGTCCAACGGTGAAAAATTCCTCACCCGAGGCCCAGACTCACACCTAGCCATGACCCCCCCCCCCTCCACCGAGTCATAGCTGTTGTCGCGCGGCAGTGTGGCTTTTGGTTCCTACAACCTACACGCTTGAAGGGCCTTATAAACGCTAATTCTCTTTCCCATGATGTCCTTCCACTGCCGGCCGGGGGCGCGAATCCACACCTTTGCGCAGCTCTCTGTGGGATTTCCCTGCTGCAGGTTCGAAGCAAGGGTGTGGAGTAGTGTTCGAGGCATTTCGAGGCTGTTGCAAATTGGTGTTTAGGCATTGACTCCCGCCGCTTGAGGAGCTGCTTGAGCCCTAAACCCTCAACCCTAAACTAGGGTTTTCGGGTTCGAGTTTAGGCTTAGGCCCGCCATCAGCTTGCAGAGGGAGCTGTCTTTCAATTTCAATTTCGTGGCCGGTGTGGATTCAAGAAGACCCTAGGCCAACCCCTGCGAGCACAGCCAGAAAATCTTCACTCAGAATACTACAGAGGCGGCCTTCATCATTAGAATCGAGTGCTGGGCTCCTTCATAGTATAATGATAAATAAGGAACCCCTACAAAAATATTGGTCGTTATTTGGGCCTCTACATTGCCGACCCTCAATTCTTCTTGACCCTGAACTCCACCTGAACCCCCCAAACCCCAAGCGGCAAACCGCAGTCGAGGCGCTGGGTTAGTGTTGTTGTGCACCCGGTAGCCCAGTAGCCGCAAAACACTGAAGCTTGGCCTCAAGGAGGTGGAGGTTCGGGGTCGAAGGTGAAAAATGGCGCAGCTAGGAGGAGGCTGGTATGGCTCAAGCTGTACTGCGAATGTGCTCCAAGAACGGTGCAGCCGTTTCTCGCCCAAACCATCCTCTTTACACACACTGAGGAGCGCTGTCAAAGCCGGTCGACGAATCGAAAACTCCTAACCTAGCCCCAGTTACCCAATCTCTGGCTGGTTGGACCCTTCGAATATCTGCAGATCATCACTGGACCCTCAAAACATGGAAGCAGGGTGACATGTTTAGGTCTCGTTGGAGATCTTTAGGCTTTCAACAACGAACCCTTTAAGCCTTCAATAGACTTACTGTGAACAGATGCAGTGAGAATAAAGAGGGCTTCGCGTTTTGAATGTAGGGGGAAAGAGGTCGGTTTGACGAAGCTGTCTCAATCTAGGCCCTGGCATTCTCAGGTCCAAGGGAACCGGGTTGAAACTACAAAGACCCTCTACATGCTACGCCCTCTGACAGAAGCATAGCTGAATGCAGGGTGCGCGTTGTGCTTAGCATTCAAGGCGAGTGTAACAGTTACCCAAGACATCAAAAAACCCCTGAAGATAGGTGTTTGGGTGTAGCCTTGCACGGGCACTCCTATAACAAGGCGTTCCTTCTCCGACTGAGGCCGTCGCTGCTCGTTGTCGTCCTCCTCTCCCTGCGTGGCGTGGCTTTGTCGGCAACCCAGACTTATGCAGACATCTCGAAGTTCAACGGTGGTTCTAGATGTTGATCAACTGCTGCACCTATCTGAATCCTCATCGATTATGGTACCAAAGACCCAAAGCTCCAAAACTTTTGACAAGCAAACAAGATATCTAACAGATCAAAACATGTCAAAATCCCAATGCCCTGAACCCCAAAACATGATGGAGAAGCCACGAACCAGTGACGAGTTCAACCTTTGACTAATGAGGCTAGGGCTTAGAAATTAAACGACCCTAACCTAACACAATGCTGGACCCTGAAGTGTAGTGTAACACCTTCTTCGGACGACATGGCTTATGCCAAACTACCGGGATGCTTACAAATTTTAGAGGTACCGTCCTCCAGCACCGCACATACCCCTGGCAAGCAAAAGCCTTGAGTTAAACATTCCAGGCCAACCCCCCCCAACTAAGTTGCTCTACAGTATGAACAGCATGCAGTGTACAGGGTTTAGGGTTTCGGGTGTAGCCTTCGGTGCGGTTTAAGGCTAGTGGGTAGGTGGCTTCGTCGCCCAGCAAGCAATTCCCGACTCATCGACCGGAAAAGCCGCGAACTGCGCGACTCGGCGCAGACTTCTCTCCTAAAGCCTCTACGAACCGTTGGCTGCTTTGGCCCTAATCTTTACGAAGCTGCAGCCCTTTTTGCATCCCGGCTCTGGGGTCCTGACCGGAAATGTTCGGCAGACCCTCAAACCTAATTAGTATGTAGCCCTAAACTCTACATCCCTGCATAAGCAAAAAGATGCAACCCCAAACCGCTTAACTTGTACAAAGCTCCCTAGAGCAAACAAGAGCGAGGCGCCTTTGGCACCTTCTCCTTCTGCTTCATGGTGCGCTCGGCCGTGATCTCTTTAAACAGCGCTAGAACCCCTGGATAGACCTGGGAGCTGCATAGGGCTGTACAATGTTGTGCAAGAGCTTGGTAGGTTGCAGAAGGGACATGTGAATAGGGTGCGGTGAGCTTTCTTATAGGCCAGAGAAATCCAGTAAATCCACTACCGCTTCATGAAGGAAGACACCTTGAGTCCTATCGAGAATCCCTAGACATTAGCAGGCGTGTTGAGGGGTATTGGGCTCTCTGGGCACAGAGAGGTCATCGCGGGTCTGGCAATGTAGACCAGCGAATTACATAACAAGCTCCCTTCACAAGGATTAAAGTAGGGCCCAGGTGGGATCCTAAGACTTTTGGGCTGGAGGGTTGCTTGTTGAGGAATCGTGCGAAGTCAAGTTCTTTCGAGACGAGACAAGCTGACCTTACGCTGACAGTGTAGGCCCAGGACAAAGGCACATCCCTTTGCAATGACCGCCAAGAGGACTTAAACCTTCTTACTTGCGATTCTTCTTGGGGTCTAAAAGAAGACCTCTACAGCCTTAAACCCTAAACCCTAAACGCCTTAAGTTCCCGGATCCCACAGTGAACCACCAGAGCATGAGCCCCGCAGCGACGCGGAGTCAACCCGAGAGCTTCCCCGAAGCCCAAAAAGAACACCGTTGAAGTAATGTAGGGGCCTTAGTAGTTAGAATAGGGTTTTGGGTATTTAATATAAAGCATACCTATAATAAGGAACCCTAGCAGTAGTATTGGTAATTCTTTGGGCTTCTATAGTACTGAGACCCCCTAAAAAAATCACAAGAGTGCGGCCTCTAGCCATATAGAGAGAGTCTCAGTGTTTCCTTATAGGCTTGGTGAAAAATACAGAAGGCTTGCCCCACCTGGCTTTTCGGAAAGCGCTCATCGCAGCCGGCGGGGAAATGGCCGCCGCCTCGAAACTTCCCGGAACAGATAGATCTGAGAGACCTGAATTTGTACGCCTCAAGGTTCAGGGCTTCTAAGGTCTGGAGTTGAGGGCCTGGGTACAAGAGCTCAGGGGAGGATCTCATCCATGAAACAAGTTCGGTCAGGGGTGTGAGATACAGCTTTTGGGCTCGGATCTCACACCTTGGGACCTTACAAGTCGCTAGGGAGGTCTACCAATTTATTGAGGCCATGGTGAAGCCCTGGCCCGTATAACGCCCTCTGCAATCAAAGCACCCGCCCATGGACCCAATACCGGACCAGAACAGACAACGCGTAACTTCAAGCCAGATAAGATGATAGCCAAGAGCACTCCCATAGAGCGTGTCGTCCACATCGCTGATGATCTTGATCGGAGCCTTCCAAGGTAAAATGGCTCTTCGGGCTAGTCCGAATTTCCAAGGCATCCTGTGTCCATGTTCCAGAACCACTTCATCGTCCCAACGCTGACATCGATGCCAAAATGCAACACAACCTCACACACCGTAATCATTGAGGCGTGATGCCCCTTTCTTAGCGATGTTAGGGCGTAGAGCTCCCGGCTCTAAAGGGGTACAGGGCCTGAGGCCTTTGTGCAGTCTGCTCAACGTACAACCACCTATCGAGACGCCCAAAAGAACTGAGTAATCCCCAAGAAGTAGTCCCTGAACCATGGGATGTTGCTTTTGCTGTGCTTCAGTTTTGGAGGGGAACTCCGAAACAGCTCAAGTCAAGGAATGCGCGGTGCTGGATGACGAAGTCAGTGATGACACCGTCGCATCAGGGCTAGGCATAGTCATGCTGAGAGCCTTCATTGCAGGCATATATGACGAATTTTAACAGCTTGCAGATTTCTGAAGATCCAAAAGATGGGCCTGGGATTTGCCAGGACGAACGGGTAACCAAACACAGTAATATATAGGGGCCTTAATAATTAGAATAGGGTTTTGGGGCCCATTATAATATTATTTTTATTATTATTCTTCTTCTTATTATTATTATAAGGAACCCCCAAAATAGTATAGGTAATTCTTAAAATAAGGCCACTGCATTAAACCAAACAAGCCCAAGCTTGAAACTCTCACAGGCGACGCCTTGTGCGGTGCGTACTGCTTCGCCATGCGCCTACCCTCCTTCTGAATGTGTCTGAGTGCTCGCTCGTACCTGGGTGGTAGGGTTTCATAGGGGTTTCGGGTCGTGTTGGGTCCTAGGCTTGAGTCTTGGTGTCAGATGGGAGCTTTAGCTTTTGGGCTGAAGACTCATTCCTCGGCTCGGTCACCGAAGGAGATCTCGATGGAAGCGACTTTCGGCCTACTTCACGAGTAGCTGTCGGGTTTCCACGTCAGGGACGATGAGTACAACAGTCACTGAGGAAGAAACTCCGAAATTTCGCCCAAACTAGGTCAAGTCTGGGATGCTTTGCTTCGGTCTCTGGGTTTCTGCTTACCTGGGGCCCAAAACCCTGAACCCTCTTTACATTGCAAGTATGGCGTTGGGGGATCAGTAAGGATTCAGGGCCTAGCCGCTGGGGTATAGAGCCAAAGCTCTAGTCTCAGGCTGTAGGTGTGATGTACGGGCCGTTAAAACTAGAATGGCGTACTGCGGGCTATTGTACTGTAGCCATATGGGGACTATAATTGTAACTGTATGGGGACTAGACCTTAGGGAATCATCTTGCTGATTGGTTTAGGCCCACGTATGTTCCTCTGGGCCGCATTTTCCAAAACCCCGTAACAAACCCCTGGGACTTCTAAGAACCCCTGTAGGACGGCTTGTAGAACCCCTTATCAGAGCCCGAGCCCGAAATCCGGCTAGCCGTTATAGCCCTCTTCTGCCCAGAGAGCATCTCGGGATCGAGGTCGTGAAAGACGAGCTTGTGCAGGTTGTAGAAATCCCCGCCCTCGTCTAAGACGTCCTTCATCCTTCCGAACGGGCTTAGGGCTTGTATGGCTTGGTTAAGGAATAGGTTTTAGCGCTTTGGCTTCAAATCGTGGTTCAGTCATCCTTCCGACAGCACGGAACGACAAAGTAGCGATGTAGGCAGCATCAACTGCACCTATATGGCTTACATTTTGTAGGGTCTATAGGGCATCATCATCACCAAGAACACGATAGTGCTGGTAGTAGCAATCATAGTCAGCAGCAACAGCACTGCGAGCAAGTGGGGGCTGATCTTCGTCATGGTCCGGACTTATCTAAGCTGTTCAAATGCCAGAGCAGCATCCGCCCCTAAACCCTAGACCCTGTCATGAACCCTATAGCCTGTAAGCCCTACAGCCCTCCAGACTCCCTCCCAAGTCCCGACAAGCTCCCAAACAAAGAAACCCAGTCATGCGCAGCTCATCACCAGTGGTGGACTCCAAGAGTTCGACGACCACCTCTTGCTGCAGCCGCATCACCTGAGTTCTATCGAGCTTTCTAGGATTCTGTGGGGCTGCAACAGTGTCCCAACTTACGGAGACTCTACGAAGTTGCTTTTGGGTTTGGAGCATTTGCTTCTCATAGGCTCAAGGGCTTTGAGTTGTGCACCGCCAGCAGCAGAACACTGAAAAAGCCTTTTTGGACAGACTGAGAAGGTGGCACCCCAGGTAATTACACACTGAAAGACCTTGGAAAGTTTCGGACCATGGCAGAAGACAACTTCGGCTGAGGCCAGTCGCGTAGAAGTCGTGCTGCCGCTGGAGCGCATCCACCAATCGTGTCTTGGTTACCTGCGAGACGGACCCTAAACCCCTGCAGCGGGGCGCTAAGCATGCCTGCAGCGTCTCAAGCCCCAAAAGATCTGAAACCCCAAGCGCAAGACAACATGAAACATCCATATCCTTCGTCCGTTCGGCCTTTAGGGTACCATTTCTCCCGGCATTTAGGGCTGATATTCACAGAACCGAGACAATGAAAACCTGAACTAGAGACTTGCATTGTAAGTGACCCTGAATGCCAAGCGAAAACAGAAATGCAACTAGAAAAAGCCGGTACATACGCCTGAGGCTGTGGCTTTAAGGCTTAGACTTTTCCATGGGTTTTCGGCTTTCGTAAAGCGTGGAACCCTACACAAGCAAGCCGGGACCCAAACAGAGCTCTAGGGCTTCGCATGAAGATTTAGCGTTACTCCCTAAGGGTCCACGTGCCCAACTAGTAGAGTTTCAAGGTCCAAAAACCACTGAGAGTATGGATTTTGGGACCTACAACCTTACTATTTGGTTACTCGGACCCTCTGGGACTTAAGTTCTTCGGACTGCACCCGTGAGGAAGAGCAGGAACAAATTACAGTCCGAGTTCGAGAGGCTGTGCTGCGCCTTTTGCTCGAGACGGTCTGGGGAATCAGTGTAGGGTTTAGGGTTTAGGGGTTTAAGGCATGGACAATCAGTACCCATACGCCCCTAAGTAGTTCCTTCTTGGGATTACCTTATAGGAGTCTAAATATAAGCCACAAAAAGGAACTAATTAGGGACCTATGGGTATCGGCTATCTGTTGAACACCGTCTCGGCGACTGAGTGGTTAAAGGCTATCATAAAGACACAACCAGCCAACAGCGCCAGCCATGCTGTCGGCCGTCCTTCTGTTGAGAGCCAAGCCAGGCCCACAAAACCCTAAACCCTGAACCCTAAACCCTGAACCCTAAACCCGCAGAGACCCTTGGCATGCTGAGCTCTGGCCCGGACTGAGCTTCATCAAGACATGCTGATGCCTTCAACCTCGGACCTGCATCCCTGATACACTGAAGGTCTGTTCCATAAGGCCGTCTATTTCTGTATGAACCCCCTTGTTTGCTAAACCAATACACTGAAGGTCTGCTCCGTAAGACCGTCGGTTTCTAGATGAGCCCCTTTCTTTTAATAAAGAAATCACAAGAATAAGACCGTCTATTTCTATATGAGCCCCTTTTTTACTAAAGAAATCACAAGAATGAGACCGTCTATTTCTATACGAGTCCCCTTTTTGATACTAAAGAAATCACAAGAATAAGACCGCCTATTTCTATATGAGGCCCCTTTTTTGTTACTAAAGAAATCTCAAGAATGAGACCCTCTATTTCTCTATATGAGGCCCCTTTTTTGTTACTAAAGAAACCACAAGAATAAGACCGTCTATTTCTATATATGAACACCTTTTTTGTACTAAAGAAATCACAAGAGGAGCCCCTTTTTTTCTGTTACTAAAGAACTCTTAAGAGGAGCCCCCCTTTTTTTGTTACCAAAGAAATCTCAAGAACACAAAACCCGGAACCCTAAACCCTAAACCTTAAATCCTGAACCCTAGACCCTAAACCACTAA
>CAJNJA010017992.1:0-10759 GCA_905231915.1 Symbiodinium necroappetens
TCGTCTTCAAAAGCTTCGGAATTTCGGCTTCAGGGGGGGGACGAAACCGGTACCCAGTTTCCCGGGTCAATGTAAATATTACTGATATACTACAGTGAACGCCCTGTATAAGAACCCACTGTTTAAGAACCTTAGCCCCTACCCCCAAGGGGATTCACAAAATTCAGGTTGCTTCAACTTAACTACCCTAGCTGCTTTTGGGATCAGGTTCTTTTTTTTGTTGGGTGGAGGTGGCTTCGTTGTGGCTTGGCTTGTTGTGCAAACACCGGAAATAAGAACCCTGCCTGCCGCTGCCCGGTGGCTAACACTATTTCGTGCTTCCCCCGGGGCAGCTGCAGGCAGGGGCGGGGTGGGTTTGGGGCAGGGAAGGGCAAAGGCAAAAACGACTTAGCTTAGTGCCAGACACGAATTCGATGCAGCGGCAGGCAGGGGTGTGGTTCGGGGCGGGGCGGCCATTTTGGCTCAAGGTACATGCTATGTCTAGAAGGCGACTAGAACTTACTCCTCAGCCGGTAAAATCAGAGGTAATGGAAACTGAAAACCTTAGGGTAGGCTACTATTGTGGGATGGGGTTCTTATACAGGGGGTACGCCCAAACCCTGTCCAATCCCCAAGCCCTAAGCCCTAAACCCTAAACCTGGGGCTGTTTGGTCTTTGGTTTAAAGTTTAGTGACCCTCTGCAAAACCCTTAGGAAGGATGCTGGGCCTAAACCTTACGCCCCAAATTAAAGGAAACTACAAGTGGGGAGTTTAGGGTATATAGGGCTTCTATAAGGCGTCTATAAGGTATGTAAATCTTCTATAAGGCTCCTATAACGGTAACTACCCACCTGAAAATGTCCTAGACCAAGCCCCAAACTCCAAAACCAAAAACCCTAAATCCTGAACCCAACCCCAAAAGCCTACATGTATCAGCCATCAACCCTGTCGCGCTTAGGGCTATGAAACCCTAAACCCCTAAACCCTATTTGGAAGCTAAATGAGCCGCCTCTAGAGCAGCATGCAGGCCACACATATATATATATATATGTGATCCTGACGGTTCTATATAGGTGTAGGGTTTAGGGTTTAAGGTTTAAGGTTTAGGGTTTAGGGTCTAGGGTTTTGGGTTTAGGGTTTTGGGTTTAGGGGGCCTTCATGATTAGAATAGGGCTTTGTGGCTGGATTCCAGTATATCTGGGGATGCTACTATGCATCCTTCCGGTCATTTTCTTATGTGCCATGTAGCGACTTCTCGCTCTTCAAAAGCAGAGACCGCATGAGTTCCGCACCCAGTGTTAGTTGGTTTAGGGATTCCGGGTTTAGGGTTTAGGGCTTTAGGGTTTAGGGTTTATAGGTACTGAGAAGGCGTTTAAGGATCCCTGATCTCGGGGACTATGTGAGAAGAAAGACCAAAATCAAAAGAGAAGCCCCGGGCGAGTTCGACGGCTCATCCACCCAAGGACGTCAAACCACAATGCCCCTAAACCCTAAAACCCTAAACCCTAAACCCTAAAACCCTAAAACCCTAAACCCCCAAAGCTCTAAATCCCAAACCCTAAAGCCTAAACCCCAAAATTTCATCTTCAGGGGTCTCTTCAGGGGGTATTTGCGACTTAAGATTTCGGGCTTCAGATGGTAAAGGCCATTGCCAGTACCGACTTGCCAACGGCTGCAATATTTAAATTTCGCACTGTCGGCACTGCGGTTTTTGGCTTTAGGATTTCGGGCTCAGGGCCTCGTATTTAGGGTTTAAGGTTTAGGGTTTAGGGATGTTTAGGGTTTATAGGCTTTAGGGTTTAGGGCTTAGGGCGGTTGGGGTTTAGGGTTTAGGGTTTAAGGTTTGGGGTTTAGGGTTTAGGGTTGACGGAGGTCGCCGTGTCTCCAAAGATACCCGCAAAAACTCCGAAGCCTACGTACACCCCGAACCCTGGGTTAGTCGGTTTGGGGTTTCAGGGTTTAGGGCTTAAGGGTTTAAGGGTTTAGGGTTTAGGGTTTAGGGTTTAGGGTTTATTTAAGGATCACTGATTTGGGGGACTATTTTGTGAGAAGCAACGACAGCTGCATCCAGGCCGCTTATCGGTGCCCAGGCGGGCACGCCAGGAGATCACCAAGAAAGCTGGTACGCCAGTCCTTCGTCAAGCGGAGCCGCAACAAAGAACATTCCGAAAAAGCAAGCACCCTACCCACAGGCCCCTAAGTAGTTCCTTTCTGTGGTTTATATGTAGAATCCTATAAGGTAATCCCAAACGGAACTACTTAGGGACCTAGGGGTAAACCCTAAACCCTGAACCCTAAGCAACAAGGATAGTTGTCTATATTAGGGTGCTTTTGTTGGGCACCCAGCATAAGGCGGAATGCTGATAGAAAAGGGCCTCTAAAAAGGGACTCTCATTTAGAGAGCTACCCACCCTACACCCTAAACCCTAAACCCGAAACCGAAAAGGGACTCTCAATTACAGAACTACCCACCTTAAACCCTAAACCCTATTTAGAGAACTACCAACCCTGAACCCTAAACCATATTTAGAGAACTACCAACCCTAAACCCTAAACCCTAAACAAACCCTAAACCCTAAACCTTAAACCGAAAAAACAAAATGCAGCAAATTCGAAGGCCGAAGTCCCGAACTGAAAAGCCGCTATACACGCCGTCAGCAAGGACCAAAAGCAATCCTACTGCTTTGGATCCCGGACTTTCAACCCCACACTGGTTCCCTGTGGGGGCTATATTAAAAATGATCATTGTTAATCCTTGCTGGGTTTTTACTATAACAGGGCTATATTAAAAAATGATCATGTTAAATCCTTATTGGGCTTTTATTATAACAAAAATGTAAAAGTGTAGCCGACAAGGATCCAGAAAACACGAAGCCCTAAAACCAGAAGACTTGTTTTCTCTCTGCACTAGTCCGTCTGGGCTAGTATCGTGACAGCTACCTCAGTAAAAGCTCGGCCATCTTGCAACCCTAAACCCTAAACCCTAAACCCCTAAACCCCTAACCCCTAAACCCTAAATCCCTAAACCCTAAGCCCTAAACCCATGTTTGTTTCGACTTTCGGGCTGAACTCTGCGCTTTGGGAGTCGTCGAAATTCCAGGGTTGGCGGTATCGCATGTTCGGGGGCTGGGGCGGCTTGGGCTGAGGGGTTTAGGGTTTAGGGTAGGATAAGATTCTAATGGTAAAATACGACAAGTAATGGCAGAAATACTAAATATAATAGCAATACTAGTTGGTAAACTACTAAGAAACCCTACAGCGAACCTCAGAGAGTTGGAACATGGGTCTAGGAGTCTAGGATGATTCGTGCTAGGATCCCTTTTGCTGTACCTTCAGGGCATGCGAGTGAAGGCAGCAGGCATCCGAGGCTGCAACTCGTCGCCATGCCAACCGGATCCGATGTTGTGCTCGATCCAAGATGCCTCCGGCTCGGCCACGATTGCAGCGCTCTTCTCTTCCGAGATGTCGGCGGGTGGCTCGCTGTGGTGCACAGGCTGCAGCACCTCCTGCGTTGGATCGGGTGTGGGTGTGCCGATGGACAGTGGGGCAAGCCGAACCTTGAAGCCTGGCGGCACATCGCACTGACGACAGTCATTGGCTCCGAAGCAAACCAGCTCGCCACTCGCCTTCACGGCACAGGTGTGAAGGTATCCACCATCCACGGCCACCACCGGACCGAGGTCGGCAGGCACATCGCACTGACCACAGCGATTGTTTCCAAAGCACACCAGCTCGCCACTCGCCTTCACGGCACATGTGTGACCAATTCCGGCAGCCACGGCCACGACCGGACCGAGGTCGGCAGGCACATCGCACTGACCAGAGTCATTGAGCCCGAAGCAAACAAGCTCGCCACTCGCTTTCACGGCACAGGTGTGTTTAGCTCCGGCAGCCACGGCCACCACCGGACCGAGGTCGGGCGGCACACCGCACTGACAAGAGCGATTGTTTCCGAAGCACACCAGCTCGCCACTCACCAACACAGCACAGGTGTGACAGACTCCGGCTGCCACAGCCACCACCGGACCGAGATCGCAAGGCACATCGCACTGACCATAGTGATTGTTTCCGAAGCAAACCAGCTCGCCACTCACCTTCACGGCACAGGTGTGATTTTTCCCGGCAGCCACGGCCACCACAGGACCGAGGTCGGGAGGCACATCGCACTGATCATAGCGATTGTTTCCAAAGCAAACCAGCTCGCCACTCGCCTTCGCGGCACAGGTGTGAAATCCTCCCGCGGCCACGGCCACCACCGGGGCCAGGTCTGGTGGCGAAGCACCTGCAATGTCGCAGCAGCAGACGAGCTGTCCAGCTTCACTGATGGCACGTGTTGCGAATCGACTTGCGGCCACGGAGTGTGCTCTCAAAAGGCGCCATCCCAGAAAGGGCAGAGCGTGCTTGGCCCAATCTGTCCGACGAACGTGGTGTCCGAGCAGCAGGAGGTTGTACACGTCTTGTGGAGTAACGTAGTGGTTGCTGTCCGCCAGCAAGCGCAGAGCCATGTTGCCGGCAAGTCGTTCAACCCTGGCTCCTCTAGCGCAGCCTTGAGACGAAAAGCGGCGGGTGCATTCGACGACTGTTGCTACGCTTTGCTTTTCCCGACATGGTGTTGGACCTTGTATTACAGTGTCCCAGCTTCATGGCTACTATTACAAAGATTCACTGTTGGTAGTTGCTGAGGCCTCTGTATTGTAGCGCGTTGGGTGCAGGATCTAGGACCAAGGGTTACAGGGCCAGGGTTTCTTAATCAGGTTCCTGCATGAGGACGTAGCATTATAAGGAGGAAAACTGAAGGTTAACTTTTGGGGTCAATTAATGGTCGTACCAGGAGCACTAAGTATGGGCTCGCGGTGTGTAGCGTTTCAGGGTTTGGCTTAGAGATTTGGCCACTGTTGCTGACTGCGACTGCGACTGCTCCCAAAAGCCAGCCTTAATGGACATAATCGACCTAAACCCTAAACCCTAAACCCCTGAACCTCACATACCATGTAACGGACCATAGTAGACCTCAAAGAAGCCATTCATTAAGCCGCCTGAACAACCTACAGCCCTTTAGGGTTTAGGGTTTACGCCAAGTAGCTGCGTATCATCGGCGCTGTGCGTCAATATCTTCACGCCGCTCGTAAATTCCGTGCCGATGGCCTCACAAACCAAGGAGAGTAAGCGCAGGGTGTTGTCTGGGTTCTTGTTAGGGGATTTAATTTAAGTTACCATAATACAGAAACCATATTATAGATCCCCATTATGGTAAGTTAAATCAAACTTCGTAACTAAACCCTAAACCCTCAGCCCAAAACCCGGCACTAACAAGAACCCGGTGTATTATAGATCCCCATTATGGTAACTTAACTAAAATCCCGTAACTAAACCCTAAACCCTGAACCCAAAACCCGGCCCTAACAAGAACCCAGTGTAAGTGCCCGCTGGCTTGAATTTTTTGGGCTTTCCAAAGTCGCTACAACCAGAAATCAAAGCACCCCTCTCCTCATGACTTCCTGGGCCTTTGCAGGATTCGGGTATAGGATTTAGGGCTTAGGAAGTTTAGGGTTTAGGGTTTGGGGTTTAGGAAGTTTAGGGTCTAGGGTTTGGGGTTTGGGGTTTAGGGTTTAGGTCAACAATCATTTAATTTCGTACCCTTTACTAGAGAACATGAGTAGTTCTCCAAATTAGGGTCCCTTTTTGCGCCCCCAATCTAGTACGGCACCCTTACACAAAAAAAGGACCCTAAAAGGGACCCTAATTTAGAGGACTATACCCACTTGAAAATACAACCCTTAAAGTCCTAAATGAAGCCCCCGGCCTCACTCCTGAACGCTAACTCACCGCCCTGAGCATGAATTTCAGGCCCGCCCTAAACCGAAAACCCCTCCACCCCACCTGACAAAGCAACGGGCCCTGGACTGTGGGAGCTGTGGTGTATTCCTTATTATGGGTAATGCAGGATTTATATCATCAACCGTATCACAAGGCATGGGGTGCCATATAAAGCCTTTTTTCAGTCCATATAGAGATGCAACCTTTTCTGGGTGTCGATTTCAACAGACCCCAAAATATCTTGTAGTCAGGGTTCTAGATCAATCCCATAACGAAGCCAGTGGCAGCACAGCCTACTCGGGTAACCTATGCTTCTTCGATTGAATGGAGTTTCAAGTTCGCCAATGGAAGCCCCCGTTGATGCCTTGAGCGTGACTTCCGTGGCCGCACCAGAGGCAGTGAGAGTGTCCAGGGAAAGGGTCTCCTCCCGAGAGTTTCTTGGAGGTTAGGGTTTAGGCTTTAGGGGTTTAGGGGTTTAGGGTTTAGGGGTTTAGGCTTTAGGCTTTTTCCATGGGGCAGAATTTTGTGCGTCGCACAAGCATAATTCCGACGAAAGAAGTGGCAAAACCGCACTTGAAGGCGCGCCGCATGCCCTCAAAACCTATATAGAAAAGGGTGTTGGGGGTTTGGAGGGTAGGGTCTGGGGGTTTAGGGTTTTAGGGTTTAGGGGTTTGGGGGTTTTAGGGGACTTTGCGGGTCTGGGGGCTGTGGCCAGCTTCCTGTTTTGTAGGTTCGACGGCTTGGGGTTTAGGCGTCTTTTTTGGGCTTAAAACCCGAAAACCCTACATTAGTTGAAACTCCCCTTCGGCTTCCGATTCCTGCGTGTAATCCGCGAAGCCCAGCTGCCAGGAGTGGAGGAAGTTGTAGCAGCGGGTGCTGCAGCAGTATCCTTACTCTCATTGCAGTCACCTGCTCCGCACCACCCTCCCCTCGTCACCATGATGATGATGACGACGAGGATGAAGATGAGGATGATGAGGATGAAGATGAGGATGATGAGGATGAAGATGCTGATGTATTACGATTTCAGGTTCTATGCCTCTGACCACTATGACACCGAGGTCTACCAAGACTAGACATGTAGATCGGCTAAAAACAGCCACGCGCAAAGCAGCTCCTGACAAACACAACCACCTAAGCTCGAAACACCAAAACCCTAAACCCTAAACACCAAAAAACTTCAGTGGGCCTTGCCAGGGCACCTCGGAACTCTGGTCGTGGAACTCTCCACTGTTCAGGTTTCAAGGCTTGGGGGTTCAAGTGCCTCCAAACATCGAATACTTACTTCCCCCAATAGGCCAGAAAATAAAAGTTAAACTATCAGATTACTACTGAATCATGAGAGCCCCAAAACGCTTTAAAAGTTGGGTATTGGGGAGCTATAGGACCCTAAACCCTAAACCCCTAAACCCTAAACCCCTAACACCCCAAAACCCTAAAACCTAAAACCCTAAACCCTAACACCCTAAGATGCTTGTACCGAGGCACCCATGGCAGAGCTGGTATCGGCATACCTCGGGGGATTATCTCGGTGGAGTCCCCCCCAAAGTCTGGCAAGCTCAGGGTTTAGGGGTTTAGGGGTTTAGGGTAAGTGGGTGTCGGGACCTTGCTGCTTCAAGCCCGATATCTAAGCCCAAGTTGCCACGTTTAGGGCTGAACATGTGGGAAAGAAAGAGCCAGATAAGCAGCTGACAACAGTGCCCACAAGCATCCTGATCTCCAGAACCCGTAAGCCCCTACTCACAAAAAACTAAAACAGCACAACCTAAGCCCTAACTTCGAAACCCTAAACCCTGAACCGGGCAACCCTAAACCCTAAACACTAAACTCCTCTTTCATACAGTAATTTAAACCTTGATCCCCTTCGTGGCATAAGGCCAAAACTGCGCGGCATAAGGCCAACACTTGGGCATAAGGCCAAAAATTCGCGGCATAAGGGTCAAAAAATCGTGACATAAGGCCAAAAATTTCGTGGCATAAGGCCGCTGACCAGTTTTGGCCTTTTTGGCCTTATGCCGCGAATTTTTGGCACTGGGCCACGAAGGTATCGGGTCAACAATTCGTGGCATAAGGCCAAAAATTCGTGGCATAAGGCCAAAAATTCGTGGCATAAGTGGCATAGGGCCAAACATTCGTGGCATAAGGCCAAAAATTCGTGGCATAAGGCCAAAAATTCGTTGCATAAGGCCTTGGGCCCCGGCCTTGGGCCACGAAAGTCATTAAGGTTTAGAATTATTATATGCCCTAAAATAATAGTCCGAACCCTAGAACAATACTGCGAACCCTGAAATAGTAGTCCGAACCCTAAAATAAAAGTCTGAACCCCAAAATAGTAGTCCGAAGCCTAAAATAATCGTCCGAACCCTAAATAGTAGTCCGAACCTTAAAATAAGGCAAGGTGCACCCTCCCAACAGTCCGAACCCTAAAATAGTAGTCCGAACCCTCAAATAGTAGTCCGAACCCTAAAATAGTAGGCCGCTGTTTTGCTGCATTCTATGATAAAAAGGTTTAAGTCTTTACGAATTATTGGCAGAACGGCATCTACAGGTGTGATTTAAGGGGCTTTGTATTTTCCAATGTGATGGGATTCTAATGGTGGGTGGGTGTTATGCCTAGACTGTGAGTTTGCCTTTATTGTAAAACTGCTGGATCCGGACCTTAAACCCTAAACCCTAAACCCCAGCCCAGGAGCTCGGCCGAAGAATATGCTCCACCGGCATGATGCAACTTCCAGTTGTGGCCAATCTCATGGAGGAACCTTTGATTGTGGAGCCTAAACCCTTTAGCTTTTAGGGTTTAGGGTTTAGGGTTTAGGGTTCAGGGACGCAAGGGTGCTAGGTCAGGGAAAAAATTGCAGGGTTTAGGGTTTAGGGCTTGCAAGGTTTAGGATTTTAGGCTTTGCTGTAGGTTTAGGAGCTTCGGGACTCAGCCGGGTCATGAGGACCATTGGGTCTTCATTCTTGTGGGCGCAGTGTGGGGCTTTAGGGCTCTATGAGGGTTTAGGGTTTAGGAACCCGAAACCCCTAAACCCCCTGAACCCCAAGCTCTCCAGTCCTTAGCCCTACAGACAGACCCTACCTCTCGAAACCGGAATCCAAACTGGGCTCTTGCTAAATGTAGGTCAAGCTAGCATAGTAAACAGTATGGCCTCTTTGTTATGGTAACATAAACTACACTCCCTAAGAAGAGCCCAGTGCCAAACCAACAAAGTAGCATGACGGGATCGGCGATGTACTCCTCACGGTACCAGGAGATTGATCCGCCGACGGTGCCAACGCCAATGGCAAAAAGCCATGCTTTTGGGAGGACCCTTGGGAAGGACTTGAGGTTGATGGATTAGTTCCGGGTGCAGGGTTTAGGGTTTATGGGGGTTGAGTAAGCGTTCTGCACAGAATCAAAGACATGGACAAGCTCAGGGACTTCTGGGGCTGTTTCACAAGTCTTCAAAGCTCGAAACCTCTTCCTGGTCCTGATCGCCACCACAGCGGCAGCAGCCGCAGCAGCGGCAAGCAGCAGCAGCAGGAGCAGCAGCAGCAGCAGCAGCAGCGGTGGCAGCGGCACAGCAGCAGCAGCAATCATCGTGTTGTCGCCGTGGTCGTCACCATGGTCGTTGTCAAGGTCATGGCCATGTTTATGGTCATCGTCATCATGATCACCATCATGCTCTTCCTGCTCAGCAGCGTCATGGCCAACCTGATCACAGCTATGACTCTTGTCGCCGACATCTTCTAAAAACACGTGGGGCAAGCCAATTCACAGAGTTTCTGTATTCACGATCTTGATGAACGAGCAAAATTCAGAAGGCAAGGAAGATGAGAACATCCGCCGAGAAAAAACCTGAAAGGCAGCCCTAAGTTTCGAGATCAGAGATTAAGATTCAAAAGATCAGGGCAGGCGAATATTAATAATTAGAATCTGATTTTGAGGGGGTTCCTTATTATGATTATAGTACACTAGACCCCCGAACCCCTAAACCCTAAACCCTATTCTAATTATTAAGGCCCCTACATTAAGCACCGAACCCTGCAGAAACGGTTCCTCTGAAGCCAAGCATCATCAGCTTAAACTCGTTGTTATCCCACTCCGGCGTGCCTCTGCGGCAGGAAACCAGGGCTTGGGCAGCAGAGCTTAGGGTTTAGGATCTTAGGGTTTAGGGTTTAGGATCTTAGGGTTTAGGGTTTAGGATCTTAGGGTTTAGGGTTTAGGATCTTAGGGTTTAGGGTTTAGGGCAGGAAGCCAGGGCTTGGGCAGCAGAAGCTAAACTGATGGGCCAATTCATCCGGCGATTAAGGCTTGCTGCGACCAGTGTCCTCCAATGTTTAGGGCTTTTAGGGTTTAGGGTTTAGGGACGCAGTTCCGACGCGTTGAGGTGGCTTGAAACGATCTGCTCGCACCGATAACTCCCAGATGAATCTAGATCAGCCAAGCCATGGCGGGACAAGACTTGGCCAAGAAACAGAAAATTCTAACTGAAACCCTACAACAACAGCTAGGCCCTAACTTCTGGGACTTGGCGGCTTGGACGAATATAACCCGAAACCCCCAAACCTTAAACCCCAAAAGAATACCCAACCAGAGAGGCCTCTTAAGCCACTGGCGTACTTCTCCTCCTAAACCCTCATGCAGACTGAGTGGAAGAGGTTTACTCTACATTCGGATCCCGTTTAGGATTCGTTAAATCTATTTTAGGGTTTCTATACGTAGGGCTTCTATGAGGCTACTTGTCTGCAGGGCCTAAACCCTAAACCCCCAAACCCCTAAACCCTAAACCCTTAACCCCTTAACCCCTAGATCCCTAACCCCTAAACCCTAAACTCTAAAACCCTTAACCCTAAACCTCTAAACCCCTAAACCCTAAACCCTAAACTCTAAAACCCTAAACCTCTAATTAAACACTAAACCAGGACACCCTAAACCCGAAGCCCCTAACATAGGGGCCTCAATAATTACCAACACTATTTT
>CAJNJA010017993.1:0-10759 GCA_905231915.1 Symbiodinium necroappetens
CCAAGCCCCAAACCCCCCAAACCCCAGACCCTAAGCCCCAAACCCCCCAAAACCCCAAACCCAAACCCCCCAAACCCCCCTAAACCCCAAACCCTAAGCCCCAAACCCCTCTAAACCCCAGACCCCAAGCCCCTCGACCCTGAGCCCCAAACGGAAGAGATCCTTGGAAGAGGCCGGGTCCTACCGGGACTACGGCGATGGGTCGCAGTTCCAGATGCTCGGTTTATGGTTGAGGAACTGGGGCTTGGGGTTTAGGGTTTAGGAGTTTAGGGGTTTGGGGGTGTAGGGTTTAGGGTTGAGGGACTGGGCCTTTGGGGTTTAGGGCTTGGGGTTTAGGGCGGCGAGTGCAACTCGAAGTTTGATCTATAGCCCGTTCTACAACCGCGAGACCCCCACTCCCAACAATCCCGATGCCTAGAGCGCAAAAATCTGAAAATCACTAAATCCAGCTCTTTGGAGCCTGCGGGAGTTGTCGTTTTACAAACTTCCTCTCTAGTGTTCGAGCGGGTCAACAAGCGACGCCGGGCCGTAAGTGGTATGAAAATCAATGAGCTAACGGGCTGCGGGGCGGGCAGGGGGTGTCACCCCTCCTCTCCTGTAAGATTGATTTCAGCAATCTTTAGTTGTGCCCTCCCCCGCCGCCATGAAAGGTCGAACTAGTTGATTTACTGGCAGGACGAAGCCCTCCCCGCCCTGGCAAGACCCACTCCCGCCCCCCTCGGAGTTTGTCTCAGGCAGTGTGATATCTGGGAAGAACTCCAGAGAGCACACCCTAAACCCTAAACCCTAACGCTGCTCAGCGCTTGCCACAATGCGAAAGTGTGTATGTCCATAAGCGATGAGTCGTCAGATCGGAGAGCTTTGTCGTTTTTGTCAGCAATGTACATGCAAGCCAGTAGTGAATACTGAGTAGTCTAGTTCAATCGCATATAGTTGACCTTGTCGCTGCACTTTTCTTCTGCCCTAGAGCTTGCCATGATGCGGGAGTATTTATGTCTATGAGGGGAGACCAGAAAACCTAGCATTTTCTTCACCATGTACATGCAGAAAATGACCAGCTCGCGCTGCTCCCTTGCTGATCTGACCTTGACCCCCTAAACCCTAAACCCTGAGCCGACCCTCGACCGTGCTGCGGAGAAAGGGCCATTGCACATTAAAAAAAGAAAATCCCAAACCCTAAGCCCGAAACCCCTGACCTTGACCTAGCTTTCGCAGCCCAGATCTCAAGTCTCATCTTCTTGCAAAGCCCAGAACCCCTGCAATCTCCACCCTGCCTCCCCTTCCTGCGCGCCAGAGGAATCGCAAGTTGTGGACTCCTCTTTCTACGGGTCGGAACGGCCAGTAACACGATCACCCCCCTAAACCCTAAACCCTAAACCCTAAACCCAAAAAACCCTAAACCCCAAGCCCTAAACCCCCAAAAAACCCTATTCTAGCTCCTAAAGGCCGACCCCCTAAAATTCAGAACGCGCGGCCCGCGAGGTTGCCCCATCCCGTCATCCCACTGTCGGGTCTGATCTCCCTATGTATGGTAGGATTCCTTATTCTGAATCTTCTACATCCCTTATAGAATTCTAAAAACCAGAGCCCTGTGGAGCCCCTATTCTAAAAATTCAGGAACTTATGTTATCTCCCCGCCCTGCAGGCCCGGGCTTTGCGGAGTTAGACAAAAGGAGCTAATTGAGATCATTACTCCCTTGTTGTATCATAGCTATGGCAGCCATGATTCCCTTATTGTATTCTAACCATGGTAGCCATGCCTCCCTCATTGCATCAGAGTCGTTTTGTATATTCTCCCCTTAAGCCCTATTCTGCTGCCCAAGGCCCCTATACTATTTCCGAGCCCTACGCACCAAGCCCCCAAATCGAAACCCCGCGTCCCGAGGAGTCGAACCGTATTCCGTAAACCGATACCCCCAACCTACTTGTCTTGTCCAAACCTTAAACTTAAACCCCAAAACTCACCTCCTTTCCAGATGCCGTAAAGAAGAGAGGTGATAAAACAAAAACCCAGAATCCAAGCTTTGCGCCCCAAGTCTTAAAACCAAACTTAACACCCCAAACCCAAACAGCCCTGCAACTCATGCAGAGTGCCGCAAAGGCCGGTAGCATCCCCCAAATCTTCAAAAACACACTTTGCCGAAGCCCTCAACCCTCAACCCTCAACTCAACCCTAACCCCAAAACCCTAAACCCTGCAAGAGTTGGAAAACCCTTTAACACCTGCAAAAAAACCCTGCAGGAAGAGGCGCTAAAAAGAAATAAAACTGCAAACGACCACCCCAAAAAAGAAAACCGCTCCGAGGAAGAGCACCGGCCTGGCGCGGAAACGAACGTCAGGCCCGATCCGGGCGCAGCTAGGGGGAAGACCTTCAGTTACTGTAGGGGCCTTAATAATTGGAATAGGGTTTTTTGGGTATATTATACTATAATTCTATCAAGGAGCCCTACAGTTACTGTAGGGGCCTTAATATTTAGAAAAGGGTTTTGGGGTATGTTATACTATAAATATAACAAGGAGCCCCCCCACAACCCTGTTCTAATTATATTAAGGCCCCTATATTACAGTTAGAGGGTCTAAGCTTTGCGGTGTAGGGTACTTTGGGATGTAGGGTTTAAGGTTGTAGGGTTGAGGGATTCGGGTTTGGGGTTGAGGGTTTTTAGGGTTTACGGCTGATGGTTTAGGGTTTGGACTTTGGGGTTTGGGGTTTGGGGTTGGGGTTTTGGATTTGGGGTGTAGGGTTCAGGGGCTGGGGAAAGGGCTAAGGGTTCTTGTTGGGGTTTAGAAGGGCTGGCTGAGTGGTATACAGGCAGTTCATAGGGCTTTTAGAGAGGATCTCAGGCGGTTTGCTCTGCCAAGGTCTACGGGTTTACAAGGGGTGTAGGCTTTGGTACTTAGTAGCTGAATGAGTAGACTTTAAACTTTTTGGGATAATATGACCCCCCATACAACTGAAAGTGTACCCTTTTTTTGGTTTATGAACTCAGAAACTAAGTGTATTGTATGCGGTAAATCATGGGACATTATTGCTAGGAATGCCCACCACAGGGGCCGAATATGGGGTTTGTAGGCTGTTTCTGCTCTTTGTCGGATTTGAGAAGCGCTTTAAGACTGGGGGTTTTGGGATGCTGAGATATCGGTGACAAAGGGTTCTACTACGGGAGATATTTTGGATAGGTTACCTACAACAGGGGTCTGAAGGATTTGCAGCTTGCAGTAACCTGAACCCTGCAGCACACAAACCCTAAACGGGGCCCTAAAACCCTAAAAGCCCTAAAGCCCTAAACCCTAAAGGGGGCCTTAAAACCCTAAAGCCCTAAAGCGGGACCTTAGAACCCTTATAGTACCCAGGCCTTGCAGATCCCTGTAAGGAGCCCGAAAACGCTCGAAGCCCATATCCGGAACTCTCTGAGCCAAAAAGATGTTTCCGGGCCTGAAGGCCAAGACGCCCCCCAAGTTTTACCTAAATCCCCAACCTGCAGAAGAAAGGGTTTAGGGTTTTAGGGGTTTAGTTAGGGTTTAGGGCTTTAGGGCTTTAGGACTTCAGGGGTTAGGGTTTTAGGGCTTTAGGGCTTTAGGGGGCTTTAGGGCTTTAGGGTTTAGAGGTTTTATTAGCAACAGTCTTCCTCCCGCTTTTGAAAATCCAGGAAAGCTGTGTGCTATGATGAAAAAATCCCCCGAAGCCCCAGTTCTGATCCGAGAGCCCAATACCCCCTAATTAAGGAATATACCTTACATTATAAGGGGCTTCATATTATGATTTAAGTTATATTCCTTAATTAAGGGGTATTGGGCTCTATGGGCCCCTACCTTAAACCCTAAACCCTAAACCCCAAAAGCCCTAAAACGAGTCGGCCCACAGGGACAGCGATTCCGAGGGAGAACTCCATCCATCGGGGCATCGTCGTCTGTACCAAGGACTGGGTCTTACAAGGGCTATAGATAGATAGATACATAGATAGATAGATAGGTAGGTATATATATATATATATAGGAATTGATCGCATAAGGCTCTTTTCGTGTTTTCGAGGTTTCAGTGGTTTATCGTTTAGGGGCTGAGGGTGTGGGAGAGGGTAATGCCTTGGTCCAAGGGCCTCCCCCAGGCGGCAGTGATTCGGATTAGGGTTAAGGGGGGTTTAGGGTTTAGGGGTTTAGGGTTTAGGGTTTAGGGTTTTAGGGGTTCAGGGTTTAGGGTTTAGGGGTTTAGGGTTTAGGGCTTGAGTTTAGAGTTTAGAGTTTACCCATAGGCTCCATAGTAGTTCCTTTTTGGGATTACCTTGTAGGATTCTAAATATAAACCACAACATGGAACTACTAAGGAGCCTGTGGGTAGCGCCAGGTTTAGGGCTAGGGTCTTGGGGAAGAGGGCGTTTGGGGCAGTGTTGAGGGATTTATGTAGGAATGTGGGCTTTGTGAGCGCTTCCGATGTAGGAGGGCTTCCGCACCCAAACGCAGAGAGACAGGGAGACATATGCTAGAGTTAAGGGGTTTCGGGGTTTTAGGGGTTTAGGGGTTTGGAGGTGTCTTTGGCTGGGTGAGACCAGTGTATCACTAACGCTTTTCCACGGCGAGACCATGGGGGGCGCTTCCATGAGGAGTGTGGGACAGACGGGGCTCTCCCCTGACCCTGGGCACCTTCAGGTTTAGGGTTTAGGAAGAAGGGTTTAGAGTTTAGGGTTTAGGGTTTGAGGAGCTCATCCACACGAGAACCACTAGAAGTCCCAACGTGAGCACCGAGCCCTAAGCAGTGTAGAAATTCAGCCCCGGTCCTTAGCACCGTCGAGGTCGACTCTTTTTGCCTTTCGTGTTGCGTTAGTGACGCTCCAATATGCATCTACTTGTCTATATCTATGCATATCTCTGTCAGTATGAACCTCCTCCGCTTACGCTACACCCAATCCCGAAACACAACAGCCCGAAAAACCCTGAACCTACACCCAAAACCGTAGCCCAATCACCAAAGCCTCAGCTCAAAACCTAAACGAGGAGTATGGAGCCTTCGTCCAGCTTGGCGACTCTATTGCAAACTCTATACCTAAGCCCTCAATTCGACGTTTCTGCTTTCGGCTTGTACGTTTCGGATTGGATGCCTTTGGGAGTTGGAGGCCTCGGGGCTTCGGGCTTTAGGGCTTCGAGCTTTCGGGCTTTGTTTTTGTTTGTTGGGCTTCTGGTTTTGGGGCTTCCAGTCTTGGGTTGGGTTTTGCATATTTTCAAGAACATCTTGCAGGACCCTTTCTATGTACGTACCAGTTCTACTCTGAAAAGCTTAATTCGGAAACGCTGTATCCCGGTGCTCGGAAGCCTTAGAACCATAAACCGCAAAGCCCTAAAGCCCAAAATCCAAATCCATCGCCTTCCAGGCAACAAACTGAAACTAATTCCTGAGCCGGAGCCACTGAAACGCAGAGCTCGAACACTTTACGATGGGGGTCGGAACAGTGGCTGACATTCTTCCTGTGGGGCCCCGACTATAGGGCTCCGTATTATAACGTGCTGTAGCTATATTATACTATACAGCCCTATACAGCCCAATTAAAACCCTCTTCTAAGTATGAAAACTCCTGTAATATCGACTTCTTTATCAGGGCGCCACGTTAAACCCTAAAACCCTTAAAGGCCCTAAACCCCAAGTAAACCCTAAACCCCTAAAGGCCCTAAACCCCAAGTAAGCCCAACACCCCCAAAGGCCCTAAGCCCCAAAAAACTCAAACACCTAAACCCTAAACCCTAAACCCTAAACACCTAAACCCTAAACCCTAAACCCAAAACACCTAAACCCTAAACCCTAAACCCAGAGCTTTCGGGCTTCTTGGCTTCAGGAAGTTCGTGGGGATCCCTCCCCCCCAGTTTGGCACCCCACCCTCCCCGGCCCCTCCCCCAACTCTGAAGTGGGCACCCAAAGGCCATGAATGAACTACAGAAGTTTAGGGTTTAGGGTTTAGGGTCAGAAGATGAATCTGACAAGCGATCCTTACGCAAACCATCGTAAGGATCGTTCTTATAGCTTGAGCCAGTCAAAACTGAGGCGCCCTAAACCCTAAACCCTAAACCCTAACCCCTAAAGGCCCTAAACCCCAAAAAACTCAGTAAACCTCAGGGAAAGGCGAGAAGTACAAGGACGGCTTCCTCCACATCGGCTGCCTCCCGGCTCCGCCCGGGGTGGAGCGCCTTGAAGTGGCCGCCTGGTAGGGGTTTAGGGGTGTAGGGGTTTGGGGGTTTAGGGCTTTGGGGGGTTTAGGGGGTTTAGGGCTTAGGGTGTAGGGTTTAGGGAGTAGGGAGTAGGGTTTAGGGTTCAGGGAGCAGGGTGTGTGAAGGCTTAGGGCTCAAGGTTTCGGGTGTAGGTCTGAGGGATTCGGGCTGAGGGCTTCTCTTCTGCGCTCTGCAGCTTTGAGGCCCAATGTGGGAGGGTTTAGGTTAAAGGACAGTACGGGTGGGGAGTTTAGGGTATATAGGGCTTCTATATGGCTTCTATAACAGTAACTACCCACCTGAAAATGTCCTAGATTAGGGTTGGTTCTAAACCCTACTTGCTCGTCGCCCTTCGCTGGTTTAGGGTTTCAGCTCTGACAGAAAGTTTGACACCATGAGCCCCCCAAACCCTAAACCCGAATCCCTAAGCCCTAAACCCCTTAACCCTGAACCCCTCAAAAACTCTCAAACCTTCAGACCCCAGAGTGGGAAGTTCCACCCCTTTGTTGCACAGCAACACAGCAGTATCTAGCAACCCCAGAATATCCCGTTTAGGAAGCCCATACAAATAGCACCATGGTATGCGTTCGAGTAACCTACAAGCCAAACCCTTAAAACCACAAACACTATGGTCGCCTCGCGCTGTGCCGCAGCCGCCTTGGCCTTAGCCTCGGCAGCAGCAGCATCGCTCTGCCGCGCCTGCTTCGCCTGAGAGGCTGTCAACCCACCTTTACAACGTTAACTCCCGATTCCGCTAAACCCGAAATCCTAAACCCCTAAAGCCATACCCGAAACCCAGAACCCTAAACCCCTAATCTAAAGCCAGACCCTCAACCCGAAACCCTAAACCCCTAAAGCCATACCCTAAACCCAGAACCCCTAAAGCCCTAAACCCTTCAACCCGAAGGCCGCACAGACTGTTCCCAGATACACCGACTCCCTCTCAGTCCCTAGGAGGGTTCCCAGAGCAGGCTTCCAAGAGATCGCCAAACCCCTTGAATCAGGAATAGGGTTTAGGGTTTAGGGTTCAGGGTTTAGGGTTTAGGGTTCAGGGCTTAGGGTTTAGGGTTCAGGGTTTAGGGTTTGGAATAGGATCCCGAAAATGACTTAAGGTAGTGTCTGGGTTGGACCCTTCTTGCCTTTCTGCCGCGAGGTTCCCTCCGAACTGTCAGAGGCGGACCATCGACATGATTTATCTACAGAGAGCACATATCAATACATATACATTTATTTATATATATATATATATGTATCCTTGTATTTGTTCTATCTATACTCGTATTTATATTTCTTCTTCTTTTGGTTGACATTCTATATACATCATATATATATATGTATATATATATATATGTATAGTCCTATATACACATGTACATAAACATAAATTTTATATCTACATATGTATATATATATATATGTATGTAAGTATGTATGTATGCATGTATGCATGTATGTATGTATGTGAGATCTGAGAAAGACTGCAGCAAGAGCCTTGGGCATCCGGGACAGTGAAGGAGTCTGACATTCAAGTCCACGACTTGGGGTCAATATAGTATATAATAATATAGTATACTATAGTATATAGTACAATTTTTTGTATCGTAGAATATAGGATACTCTAGTCTAATAACAATATAGTATGATACAGTTGTGTATGGGGCCAGTTTTGACAGATCTTGGTGACAGGGTTCGCATCACGCGGACAGGTGTTCCTTCGAAGACTGGGCGTCCGGCGCGATGTTCGAACTCCTGCGACCAAAAGAAAGGTCGACGAAAAGGACTCCACCTAGGGTTTAGGGTTTAGGGGCTTAGGGGTTTAAGGGGTTAAGGGTTTAGGGGTTTAGGGGTTTCGGGGCTCAGGGGTTTAGGGTTTACGGGTTTAGGATTTAGGGTTTAGGGGTTTAGGGCCTTTAAGGCCTGGCAGCCGTGAAACCGAGAGCTCAAAGATGTTCCCCACTTTTCTTCACCACATCCCGAGAGAGAACATCTGCCTAGATGGACGGTAAACCTGAGGCACCCTCGATTTTCTGCTGCTTCGGGACGGAGCAGGTCAGATAGTAGCAATGACAGTATCCTCCTTGTTGATCTTCTTCATATAATTCTCATGGCTTGCTGCTTCAGCATCTCGACACTTGGAAGGCACCTTCTGGCAACCCTGGGACAGGGTTAGAGAAGCCCTGCGGTTCCTATTTAAACCCTGAAGCGTCACATCCTACGGTTTATGATATAAAACCTGCATTACCTTAAGTGACCTTGAGGGGCCCTAAGCTATGGGAATTATGGTCCGACCCCAAAAAACCTAAACCCTAAACCCCAGAAAACCCTTTAAAAAAGCCGGTGCATCGCAGGGTCCTTGAGGAGCTGCTGCTGCTGGCGGCTCGAAGCCTCCAGAAGGGAAATCTCGTTCGACCTCGCGAGGGCTGAGAGGTTTGGGGTTTTAGGGTTTGGGGTTTTAGGGTTTAGGGTTTTGGGATTTAGGGCTTTAGGGTTTAGGGTTTAGGGTTCAGGGTGGAGTTTTGGGGGTCATTATTGAGGTCCCAATATAATTTCATATCGCATGCAGGTCTCTCTTTGATGCCGCATTGCTGGAACCGAGGAGGCCACTGCAGCTCCAGCTTCCGGCGGAGCTCGCCATTGACGGAATTCACCTGCTTTGGGGTTTAGGGTTCAAAGGGATTATATGGTTTAGGGTTTAGGGTTTAGGGCTTATAGGGTTTAGGGTTTAGGGTTTAGGGTTTAGGGTTTAGGGTTTGTGGGGTTTAGGGTTTCGGGCTCAGCAGGCATTACAATCAGACAACAAGACAACGTTTCGCTTTGGCCCCGCTGGGCCCCTGCCAGATTGCGATCAAGGGATATCAAGGGTATCTCGCTACAGGAACCGTAGTCGACCCATCAACACTCAAAGTCGCAGTTCTAGGCAGATACGAAACTTCTGCAAATCCCGTGTCCGAGCCTCTACAGACTCTAACGAACCGCCAGGACAGGCTACCAAGCCTTTTCAAGAAGAACTGTTGGACCCTGGTTCCATTGGAGACGCAAGGCCGCCCTCCTCCCCTCACAATAGAAACCATGCATTCTGGAACATCGGGAGCTGCTTGGGCAAGGAAGACGCCCCTACTTTTCAGCGATAGGAACGTCCCGACTTAGGGCCGTCTGCGGGGATTCTCTGGGTTGAAGCCCCGCGTTACCCCCCTAAGCCCTAAACCCTCAACCCAAGACCCTAGACCCGAAGGGGCCCCCCCAAAAAAAAAGCCCTCAAAAACCGGTCTTTGGGGCTCCCAGCATCTGCTAGACGCCGCATCAGCGCCTCCCCACCCTTCGCCAGGCCAATCCTCGCTTCCCAGGGTAAGGCTTCAAGCTTCCAAGGCCCAGAGATCCCCCGAAAGTCGCCCTGTAGAAGGGCCCTGTAGAAGGGCTCTGAGGGCGCTAGAGGGCTTTGAGGTTCAGGAGTTTAGGGGTGGCCGGGTTTGATTCGTTTGGCCTTTGGGCTCTTGGGGGTGTGATGGGACCGGAGGGGCTGAGGAAATCAGGGCCTTGCGCACATTTTTAGGGTTTAGGGTTTTGCAAGGAGTACGAGGTTTTCTCATCAGCGGACTCCCGACTTTTGTGCTATCAGAGGCCGAGACCTATGAGCCCACAACTTCTCCCGGCGGTTTCGGCTAAAGAGCTGTGGTTCTAAGTTCGCCGGAGGCAACCATCACTCTGCTGCGCATCCTCAAGGTGGTTCGGGGTTGACGCTTTCGGATAAGAGGAGGGGGGGGTGAGGGTTTAGGGTTTATAGGGTTTAGGGTTGGGTTTAGGGGTTTAAGGGTTTAGGGGTTTAGGGGTTTAGGGTGTAGGGGGAAGATACCAGGTTTAAGGCCGCGGCAGCTCACTGGACTCACGGCGGGCGCCCGGACTCACGGGCCTCGAACCGCAACGGTTTAGGGTTTAGGGACTTGCCAACGAAGTCGCAGCTGCATTTTCTTCGTGGAGACGCTCTCTGACAGGGCAGCAGAAACACCGAAAACACTGAAAACAGAAAAACCCAAAAACCCTACAGCCCCTGAAAACCCCAGCAGGATTTGCCCTCAACCCTAAACCCTAAACCCCGAAAACCCTAAAGCCACCTACAAAAACCCAGCGCAGCTCTTTCTCTCAGCCCGGCACCCGGGATGCGGTGACGCCTCAGGCAGCGGCGCTAGGGTCCTGCCGGGCCTTGGCTTTCGGGCGGCGTCGGCTTCTTTCGGGAGAGCGTGGGACTTTTACGGTCTAGGCTTTAAAGCTTTTAGGGTTTAGGGACTTACGGTTTAGGGACTTATGGTTTAGGCTTTTAGGGTTTAGGGTTTAGGGGGCGATCATGGGACTTAGTAGCTAGGGTCCCTTAAAGCTCCTCTCAAAGGCGGCTCCTTAAAGGGATCTATAGGGGTTTAGGGATACTTCAAGGACTTAGGGTTTAGGGTTTAGGGGTTTGGGGATACTTCAAGGATCCTGGGACTTAAGAAACAAGGGCTACAATGAAGATAACTATACTGAAAACTCCAATTCAGGTACCTATCACCTTACATACCAAGTCCCATGATCCTCCAAG
>CAJNJA010017995.1:0-10457 GCA_905231915.1 Symbiodinium necroappetens
TTTCATGATGTATATATATATATATGTATATATATGTGTATATATATATACATATGTATATATATGTATATATATATAGATATATACATATACATATATATATATATACATGTACATACAAACAGTCATACAAGCATACAAACCAGCTTGCCCCAATGTGTACAGGCCATCCTTCCTTCTGGCTGCCGGGAGGCATTTTCTGCCTTCTTCAAACCTTCCAGGACCATGGATTTCTACTTTGTGGTTGAAAATTTGAAAAAACGAAAGACCAGACCAACTCCACATGACATGACCAGCCGAAAGTTGCATTTACATTTACAGGTTACAGGGTCGGAGCAACCGTGGCCGGGGTGTCTGCGCAAAGACTTGTCGACGACAGCCGGTCGACTGAGTGCAGAACATCCATTGCAACCAGGCAGCATCTCATGTTCGGCAAAGAGTACAAGCACTTACCTTGTGTGATGCAGCAACCAGAGTCTAAGCGAGTCGGCTGCGTTCGCAACAATATCCGAGTGTACAGTGTAGACAGCCTTTGCAAACCCTTGCGCGCTTGCATACTGATCCAAAGCGCCGCCGGTCACCAAGTTGACACAGACGGTCTGGCCCGTTTTGTCGACCTCACCAGAAGCCCAACAACGAGATCTCCAGCTGAGCAGGATACAAGCTGCCGAGTGGCTGCGATGGCTGTCAGGGGCTTGTCGTGAACTTTGACATCTTTGACCTTGTGGACATATGATGCGGTTGGTGTTGCCGATCTTCAATACTCAAGGGCATTATCCGGGCTGTTGAGGATCCCGTCCCTGCAAACGAATCGTGCAGGACACATGGCGAAGAGCGAAGGAAGCATCTCGGCGTCAAACAACCATGCAACCTTTGTGGGGCATTACAGATGCGAAAAAGTGTATCGGATCTCGGCAGCCAGGGCACCACGTTGCCATCAGCGTTGTAAATCGCTAGGCCTGGATGCCGAAGAAAGGTGGTGATCAGCCCGAAAAGAACACACAGAGGCATGTACCAACATGATCTTAAACATGGTGACCCGATTCTGCACTCTGCACGCCAGCGGCTGGCTCTATGCACGTACTTTAGTCAAAATATGTTCCTTGCCACCCATCATGCCCCAAGGAGATCCCACAACCATCCAAAGGCATGTGAAGGCCGTCAGTTCAGTAGCACCCTGAACTAACCAGCCAAATCATCCTTGCCTCTGTCGGTTTGTCGAACAGTCAGGACCTGGAAAACTTATATTAGAACTTGGAAACCAGCAGGACCTGCTACACTCCGAGCTACGATTCTGCTGGTACACGATGTGTGCCCCAGACCCGAAGCCTAAATGCCACACCCACCAGCTATCATGCACCAACGGCAAGAATCACACACACACAATTTCCCTATTTCGGCCTGTCGTGATGTATCAAAGCCTGTACATTGGTGGATTTATGCACCCATGTGTTTAGGCACATGCCACGCTAGCCAAACCTTGAGGGACAAATTCATTCCCAGCCACAAGCAGGGCCCCTGGGGGCAGACATTGCACAAAGGAAGTGCTGCTGGCCTTCCTCCACTGGACATAGGTTCAGTGGTTTAGGGTTGCGAGCTTGGGAATGACGGTTCAGGGTGGCGGTTTATGGGGGTGGATCAACGGAATTCGGCATGACTGTCGACAGCAAAATGCGTTTCTCAGAACAGTCATGCCCAACAAGCCTCGTATATACAACGAATGCAATAATTAGATCGCACAGGTCAGCTCTCTTCCTACCAACGAACTCGCAGGAAACGACAGAACTTGGACAACATAAAGAAGAGAACCTACGCTGACAAGGACACGCGCACACACGACCGGGGTATGCTAGGCTAGGTCAAAGTCCCAACAAGGAAGGGATCGCCGGCTGGGATTAGGATTTACGGCGATCTAGCTCAACATTTATGTATTTAGGGGTGTGCTCAGTTTTCCCCGCCCATCGATTGGCTGTAACAGCTACGGGAGTTTGAATAAAGTTTTCGTTGTTCGGTCATCAACTGTCGGAGCGGTGTTTCAAAGCCGTACATGTGACAGGGGGCTTCGGTTATCGGTCATAGGGTGCCGAGAATGGAGCAGGCCAACACCGCCACATGCATTACCTGCCTGCTCCTTTGAAGAATCTTTTCTCAGGTTCTTGAAACTAAGTAAGCGATTCTGCCATCGTGGTAGAAAAAGATTTCGCTTCTAACTCCTGCGGCCTTTTAGCAAGGCTGTCTCCCAGGAAGTACTGACATCTGCGAAGCTTCCCGGGCCAGGTCGGGTTCATGTAGGGTTTACGGAGTAAGTCAGGTGACCGAAAACCCTAAACCACAAGCTCTACAAGGAGTCGAAGAACGCCGCATCTAAGAGGAGTCTGACTGGATGCCCTAGACTCCGCTGCTGCCGACATGTTTGGAAGTCCTGCGGCGGCAAGTAGCCTGAGTGTCGGTTCGTCAGGGCACGGTGTCCGACTCTCACACTCGTACGAGGCAGGAACGGCTTCACGCCGACTGGTCCATCAAGCTGCTTCTACGATCAGAATCCTACCCATGCTGATCAAGCGTCAGCAGCGGTCTGTTCCCGAAATTCGGCAGAAACACTCCGCAACCTCCGATCAAAAGCCCTTTCATTCCGCCCCTGTGCAGGAAAGCCACGAACTATACTTAACTTATCACCGAATCTCAACAGTTCATACTCCACGAGCAACCGTCCAACGACAACATGAGCCTGACATGCGAGATTTTGTCGTGCGTGTGCGCGCATCTGTATTGATAAACCCGCAGACATACGAATGATACCTTATCTAGCTTATACAAACACCGTGGGCCTGACTTCATTCAATGTACAAAACCACAGGAGACAGGTGGCAAATGGATAGTTAACTAGACACACAAAGAAGTTTTAGAACAGGAAAGCGAGCGCAGTCATGTAGAGGCATATTATTGAGCTGCGGGGCGTATTGCTCGAATCGCCACCGCTGTGCCAGCGTGCCTAGGACTGGTAGGGCTTGAATTGAAAGGTTTGACTAAACCGCGAGGCTTCTCACAGCGGTACGGCATGGTTTCTCGGACATCTCCGGATTCCCATGCGCGGCAGACTGCGCGGGTGCCGACTGTTGATGCATAGATTGGCGCCCTGCTACGTGGCGACGGCTCTCAAAAACTGACAGACCACTTATGAAACACTGCCTCCAATCCCTTTCTCCCAGACGTGGTCATTCCACAGCTAAGCGACGACATGTTCTGCTCACACTTTTGTCGTCAAGCACCCATGCTTATTTGGAAGGCAGTCGGAGGTATCTACTACTGAATCCAGCGTCAGTGGTACCATCCTGTCATCGATGCCTGCACCTCCCCACACGACTTCTACGACTAATTCTGATGTAGTCTGGTGATCTGAAGCAGCGAACATGAGTATGTAGTGGGCGTCTCCTTTGTGGTGGTAACGTGGCAGACTACGAAATATCCATGAGCAGATGCCATTGAAGCGAAGGTACTTGAAGTCAATCGACTTAGTTTCTTCCCCGGTCGACGGATCCTGAGTCCAGTGCTGCCACGGCTTGAGAAAGGAGTCCGTTGCCATCTTAACAAAACCAAAGCCCAACCACCTGTACTCTGTAAAGTACGCTAATTATTTGTGATGTTGGAATTGCTGGGACAACATGTGAACGGACCAGAAGGGCACCGACCCTCATGATGAGCTAGCCGCTCAAAAAACCAATCACAATGCGAAATGACTCACAATTCATCACTAACTCGGGGCCCTATGTTTCCTGCAAACCCAAGGTCCCAAAGTCTGCAGAGACCGGTTCGATCGCAGGAGGCCAGGACCTTGTTGTCCGGCGAAAACCTGGGAATACTCCGTGATGCTCCGAAACGGAACGAAGTCCAGGGTTCAGGGTACTCTCTATATACTTATCTCTCGCTACGGGTGTATATAACATATGTATGTCAGAATACGCATATACATGTAAATATATATATATATACATACACATACATACATACGTATGTACATACGTATGTACATACATACGTACATACATACATACATACATAGTACGTTGAGATGTGTGTATGTGGACACCTTGCCATCAACAAATGGTTTAGGCTAATCTTAGCACTGCTGGCGCTGGAGCACTCAAGGTGGTAGTGTTCCCTTTCTCCCCTTGCGAATGATGCCCCTACGTGGGTCATTTCTTTCACGCGTAGCTTCGTGTTCCCCCGCCCACGGAACGCTGCAAACCCCGTCCGCGGCCTCCCCCCACGAAACCAAACACAACCCTGAAGATGACTAAAACAATGGCAGCTACTGTTTTTGGCTCCTGTATGTCAGCTTTCCGAAGAAATCTGCTTGGCAGGTACCACATTGGCCACGGACCGCACTCGTCTTAAACATAGTCAAGAGAACATTCAACCAGGACCCCAACCAACCAGAACCCTACACCACCACCCGGGAAGTCAAGGAAATCCTCTTGTTTATGCAGCGTGAAACATCTCAGCATCTCGATGCTGCAGGGACCAATGCAACAAGTAAGCGCAGTGCCAGCAAGGCAACAAACAGCGACAGCGACTCAATTACAAGCTGCAGCGAGACTATGACTACTTATGCCAGCTCAGCGATTCACAAATGTAACTTTCCGGCATCGACTGTCCACCCGCGGTCTCCTCCACTCCCGGTCTCCTGATCTCGAAAGCCTCACAGAGGTCCATAGCGTCTATGGCTTGGAATACCGTATAAAATCATCGACTGTTACCATACTTCAGATGCGATGCGAAGTTGCCATGCATGCCGCAAACTTGCGAGAGTCACCAGAAACGTAACTCCCACAAATCCAATTCCAGCGACTGTTGGCATGTTTACATCGCGGTGGCGATCATCCTCCGAAACGACGACTGTCACGTGGATCGCGCCCTTAACAGCCTCGATCCCCTGTCGTCGCAACCAACCCTGGGAGAAGGTAGGCAAGGGGATACCATCGGGTGGGGGTAGCAGCCCGAGGCCCGAGATCGCAGATCTATGTGTGTATTTAGTATATTTATATAATATAACACCCTTTTAAAACAGCCGGGGACGGTAAAATACTCCTTTGTTCGTAAGGTGGCGGTTTTGTCCGGGAGTCTGCGGGATTCCAGGGTTGGCCGCTGAATCGACCTTGAATGAACCTCTTGCAGCTCTTGTATCGACTTTTATCGCTTGGCTAGCGAGCCCCGGCTCGTCGTGCAGCCGCTGAAGGTCCGCCCCCGCCTACCAGCATTACGAGATGGGCTGTGAATTTGTGTGTCAAGATTGGTGCAGGGCTTTTGCCATAAAGCGGCGGAAATAATAGCCGCACGGTTTTATCGGTATGTATATGCGTATGTACGTACGTACGTAGGTATGTATGCATGTGTGTGTGTGTATTTGTATTCGTATATACATCTACACGTAGCAGTTATATACACTTGAAGAACTCACAACTTGCTATGAACAAACATACTCGATGCAATTCTCGAGCGTTCTCGAACCGTCATCCGAATCTGGCTGTCCGTGCCGGGGCTGCCGACCAGGGCCGCCTTCAAGTACAGCCGCTAGCAAACAAAAACAGGAATCACGCTCCCTTGGAAGGGCCACGGCAAGTCCAGAACAAGAATGGGATGGAACGGCAGCAGCCCGTGCTGGACCCTTGAAGTTCTTTGTGCAATCGAGGAGCTCAAGATCTAAGACCTCGTCGTTCTTGGCCTGGGTAAAGAGGGTCATAAAGAAAGACGGAGAGAGAAAAAGAGTGCGAGCGAGCGAGTGAGCAAGCGTGAGAGCAAGCCAGGCTGTCGGCTGTATCACCAGTCGGACAACAACTCCAACCAAGATTGGCGCAAAAGAAGCAAAAGCTTTGGCCAAACACCGTTGTGCTAAATTTCAGACAGAGGATGATAGAGTAACTGAAGCACAGTCGTCTTCCCAATGCGTATTCGCTGTCCAAAGTAAGATGTTCGCACACGATCTCGATGGTCATTCAAGGGCGTTGAGAGTACCACGTGCCGATGTAGCATGTCAGCCTGCATTGGCGACTCGCAATGACAACTCAAATTGCTACAAGCCGTGGTTCGAAGCTCGCGACCCAAACATCGCGACTTCTCAACCGCTAGCTCCTCTTTAATAGCGTTGAATTTCCCACGTTCCTCATGCGTCGTTTGTCGCATGAAATTTCACTCAACCTGCCACAGTGATTGAATGTGTCCAGGGCACACAGCTGTGCTTCAGAACGGGGCTCGATTGCAGCTTGGCTGCCTGGATCAGGAAACTGTACATGCATGAGTAGAACACATACATGGTATACATTTCCATATATGTATATACGGTTACACATGCACACATGCACATGGTAACTACGATCACATCGAGGATATTAGACGCTTTGCCGGGACCGTGAAGCCCGATATCTACCAGCGAATGGTGTGGACCCATATATCCATGCCATGCAAACACCGCAGTGGATACTTGTAGCTGTCTTTGCCATGTGAGAGTAGCCTGCACCGCACCTTGCCTCACAGGTACACTCTGATTGTTGTTATGTGATACCCAGCCCTCTCTCAGAATGTGGTGAAATCCTTAGGAAGCCAGCGAGGGATCAATCTGTAAGCAATGGGCGAGCACACATTATTCAACTCTGCTCTTCTGGACCTCGAATATCCGCACGATGCCATCGGTGCCGCCAGTAGCCACCAAGTGGCCGTTCGGAGAGCACCTGGGTCCAACCCGAAATAGTTGAGGCCGCAAAGAGGGACAAGAGATTAAACTTGGAACATGGCTTATGCACTATGGTCTTGTATGTTCGAAGCCATAGATGTCACGTGCACGCATACGGTGCCGGCCAGTTCCAGGATGCAGCAAGGCCTTTTGGCACTCGCACTCGACACAGATCCACCTATCCGCTTCTGTCAGCATATGCATATGCATCTACACACGAAGAGACATAACACACACAGAGACATGCATCTATAATGTGTGTATATATATATATATGTGTGTGTATGTATATATATATGTATGTATGTATGTATGTAGGTATGCATATACACTTACATACATACATACATACATACATACATACATACATACACGTCTCAACGCGAGGAACTTGCGTTGAAGCGCATTATCCCAAAACTTTTGAGACCGAATGCTCGAGTCAAAACTCAGAAGCGTGCCTCGCGACGTTCGTGGAAGGGGGCCTCAGCTGGAGTTGAAGGGCTGTTATATGGGGTGCCTCAATACCTAGAATAGGGATTTGGGGTAAAGTATACTAATTGTAACCAGATTAGGAGCCCTTTAGCGTGGTATTGTAGAACGGGGCCATTTTTGAGGGTTCAGCAGCAGCGATTTCGAATCCATCAAGGCCAACATTCGGTCGCCCTCTCTCTGTGTGTGTGTGTGTATATATATATATATATCTGTGTGTGTGTGTGTTTGTGTGAGTGTGCGCGTGTCTGCTGTGGAGACTCTCACAACCCGGAATAAAGGGTCGGAGGAATTACTACGTAAAGTGTGCTCTTCAGCCCCTAGCTAAGTGTGAAGCAAAATTACAGTCTTGACTTGCTGGTCCTGCACAGCATGATGGAGAAAACTAGGTTCTATCTAAAGCCCTGTCATGGCTCCTTTGCATTGAATGCAAATCTTGATACAGGTTCTGGTGAAACAGCATATTGCCTCACTCTGATGGGTAATGATGAATACCCACCTGGGATTCTTGGAGCAATCCCACTTTTGCAGACAATGGTGCTTGCCGGTCTCCTCCGTTTCCCACTCGCAGACTTCTGTCAGGGTGTTCTTTTCGACCTCACGTGGCTTTACCCTTCGCTGATACTGTGAACTGAATTTCGTGAGTTTCGGCTTATCTTTGCCTCCCACCTAGCTAGGACGAGCCCGCTCTGCAGGGTTTCGACTCTCACACTCGCACCAGGCCGGCAAGGCTCCACAAAATTCCGCCACGCCTAGAGAGCTCCAAGCTCCGACTGTAAGACCGGAACCATGTAAGACTGATAATCCACCCGTATAGCCCAATTACCCGAAGCTCTCTGTCTAACGAGACCTTTATCTCGTTCTCCTCTAAGTTGACATAACGTTGCAGCTACAGGCAGCCCTCAATGGTGGTGTAACGATTGGTAGCACACTGACATAGACTAAACACGTGAGCACGGAATCCATCATTGCCCAAGGCTTTGACTTCAATGAAGGCATTGCTTCATGCTCCACTTAGTTCCGAAGTTACTAGGCAGGCGGTACATGGTTCACGCGGAAAACAAAGACACTGCGAACACGTTTAGGGTTTGGGGCTTAACTATAGGGTTTAGACTTTTCAGACAAATCAAAACTGAAGAAAGTGTCAGGCCCAAGCTGCCGAGAGCTGCAAAACTTTGCAGCCACGCCCAACGCAGCCTAACCTGGCATGGGGTGTTCGCTTTTCTCCAGAACCTATTCAAGCAATAACCAGGCGCTCGATATGATGTATACTTGCTGCATGTCTGACCCTTCGGCTCTCCTTCCAGAGCTACCTAACCTTCAAGAGGAGATGATGGGTATCAGATCGGCTGATAGCGCCAGAGCTGCCTTGTTTACATCGCAAAACCACCATCGGGTGTGTGAGGCGACCTTTTTGAAGCTCTGAAGCTTCCGAGAAGCCACAACTCCAGCGCCGGCGCATAGGACAGCGCCACAACAACACCTCAGTCTGCTGCTGGTTGGACAAGGCCGCATTCCACAACTTTGATATCGCCCAGTATAACCGACACCCCCAGGTAACTAATATGCTTGGGGAGTCCCCCACCACCCCTTTTCCGTTTCTCCATGCCCGAAGACCCCCTGGACTGTCCACGAAAAGCAAATGTAAAAGGCTCCCTACTGGGCCCATCGGACCAGTGGGACATATATCACTATGTACTCCGGCAGTCTCCTACAATGAGTAGCTTCATCGTCATGCAAGACGACAATACCTTTGAGCCTCAGCGTCTTTTGGCGGTGTCCAAGGATGCGATAGTGCTCATCTGTCCAGTCGTCTCATCATAGCGATGTGCCTCTGGGTTTGAGTGTTTAACATGGGAGATTGAGGAGGCAATCCAAAAGTGTCCGAACGACAGGCCTTGACTGGGCCTTCAACAGTCTCTGGTAGCTCCTTGGGACTGTATTTTCCGACCGACTACTCACGGGCTGTTGCTCCCCCTTGCAGGGCCCGAAAGACATAACAGTTGGGGACTGGGGCAAGAGGACTTTGGCTCGCTTCGCACACGGATATTGGTTGGTTTGGCACTCTGGATTGCAAAGCATTTTCTGTGCAGGGCTTTGTGGTTGACACATGTTAACACCCTACGCCAAACGAAGCCCCATACCTGCCTGCACGACATTAGGGACTTCTTTGGCGGCCGTCGCGCCACCACCACCGCAGCTAAGGAAAATCCTTGGTGCGTCTGTAGACTTAGGGCTAGGCCACGTCGAGCTCTTACAATGCCCACTTGCTTAAGGTCAAAGGCAGAGCTTAGCAGGATCCCAAGAGATGCCAAGGATCCTCAAACCCTTGGCATCTCCACCATGAGCAACTCTTCGTGGCACAGAGTGTCGCTTATGCATGTGCTTGTTGGCTATGATGGCTACAACTACAGTATACTCCATAGCATTCCATAGTTGCTAAGAGGTCGCTTGCATTCAGTCGCCAAGGGTCTGCCCGCCATCGCTAGCGAGGCCTAAAACGGGAAACGGCGGGTAGTAGGTGCCTCGGCTTTGCGAGAGGCGACCGAAGCAACACCATCCGAACATTCCCCCACCTAAAGGGGGAGCTGCGCAGGGAACCAGAAGCGCAACTACGTTTGGGGTCAAGGGAATCGAGATCGAAACCGCGAGTGTTTCCCCGACTTCAACAAGGAAGCAGAAGCAAGCCCGGCTGAGGTCAAGGCCACCTTTGCCCTCCTGGAAAAACGGGAAATTCGGCTTGGTTTGGGGGCTCAGGGGTGTGTTGTGTGCAGGGTGCGGGGAGCTCAGGTTGACGATATGGTTTATGGAGCCGTGCTCGCGGATTGCATCATTCGGCAACGGTAAACAGTGACGGCTATGACAGGCGGCAGCCCATATGGAAGCTGCTTGCCGGTGCTGGGCTGGGGGCAGAGGGCCCAAAAACGGCATCCACACCAAATAAGCGTAGCGAACACGGATCAATAAAATAACCCGGCCCAGTACGAAACTGCAGCATATGCAGTGCTGTTAAGTAAGACATGTCCAAAATTTCTGCCGATTCACAGGCCAAGAACGTTATTCCCAAGATTCAGTTGCGTTGTATTGCAGCATTTCTGGGTCTTCAGAAGTTCCAATGTTGTGGAAGTGTTGTCAACGTAGTAGCAATGGTGGCAGCAGCGGCTTCAGCAGTAGCAGCAGCAGCAGCAGCAGCAGTAAGAAGTAGTAGTAGTAGTTGTAGTGGTAGTGGTAGTGGTGGTAG
>CAJNJA010017997.1:0-10757 GCA_905231915.1 Symbiodinium necroappetens
ACACCTAAACCCAAAACCCCTGAACACCTAAACCCAAAACCCTAAACCCCTGAACCTAAACCCCCTAAACCCTCAACCCCTGAACGCCTAAACCCTAAACCCTAAACCCTAAACCCCTGAACGCCTAAACCCTAAACCCCTGAACCCAGAACCACCCAAGGTCGACTCCCACACTGAGGCAGGAACTCCTCTTCAAGCCCCGATGCTTCCTGCTGGAGGCCTCTCGAGTCTCACGGTCTCCGGACTTTGGTGGTGTAGGGTTGATCGAGGATTTAGGGTTTAGGGTTTAGGGTTTAGCGTTGAGGTTTAGGGTTTAGGGTTGAGGGCTTAGGGTTTAGGGTTGAGATTTTAGGGTTTAGGGTTTATAGGGTTTAGGGTTGAGGGTTTAGGGTTGAGGGTTGAGGGTTTAGGGTTCAGGTTTGAGGGCTTAGGGTTTAGGGTTGAGGTTTTAGGGTTTAGGGTTTATAGGGTTTAGGGTTTAGGGTTGAGGGTAGGGTTTAGGGTTGAGGTTTTGGGGTTTAGGGTTGAGGGTTGAGGTCTTCCAAAGTGCCTTCAGCTTCCGGTCTTGGGTGAAGGGGAAAAGAACAGCTGCCAAACTTTCAAATGGAAGTTGTCTAGGCTAAGCAGAACCTTGACGTCATCCGATATCTGTTTCAGCTCCCTAGATACCAGAGACGATGTCATCCAATTCGGGCTCCCTATGCAAGGATCGGAAACACTCACTATGTTCGTGTAGCTACTCAAAGCTAATTAGCAACATCGCCACAGAACCCTCAACACAAAGTTGGGCAGCAGCCTCAAGCCGCAGCCCCAGAACAGGTGCACGTGAGCTGACTTCCTAAACTTACAACCCCGGAGCAAGTGCATGAACCCTAAACCCTAAACCCTAAACTCACTAAACCCTAAACTAACCCTAAACCCAAAACCCAAAACTCCAAACCCCAAACCCAAAACCCTAAACCCAAAAGCAAACAGCTTGAAGCTTTGAGTGCGAGATCAAGTCCTCAGGATGTCGGATTTGCCTCCGAGAGCTTTCGAATCCTGATGTAAGTTACCGTCAACCGACGGCTACACAAAGCAAAAGTTGGTTTAAGGTTTATAGGGTTTATAGGATTTAGGGTCTAGGGTTTAGGGTTTAGGGTTTAAGATTTAGGGTTTAGGGTTTAGAAGGCGGAGTTTCGAGTCAGGAGAACCGGGCAGTTCCTCCTTTTGCATGTCGCAGCGTCCGCAGTGACTTTTTGCCTATGCTTCGCGATGAGTAGCGTTTGTCAATCTAAACGAAAGAGCTTCCGTTCATACTGCCTTGCGCTGCATCTGTAAAACATTGAAGAGGATTCAGGATTCATCTATCCCTAAGCTCTTGTCCGAACTCTCATGCATATCCGTCGGAAGCCCTACACCCCAAAATCCAGGCCGGCAGTCTTTCCCCGGCCATGGTGGTGTGTGAAAAGTCTGCTGATCCCCTCCCATGCCCTAAACTCGCCCTAAACCCGATCGAGCGGTGGAGTCACTGCTTGGTGAAGGGTGCTCAATGTTGAACCCAATGGCCTGCATCACCTCTACGACTCTACGATTGGGTTCAGGCCCTTCATAAGCTGCTTTGAACTGGACGTACTATAGCTTGGTTGCCTAACCTGGTTCAGAGCAGAGGTTCGTTGGTTCTTACAGGTGGAAAGTAACTTAATGGTCTCTTTATGATCTTTATTCTGATTACAGCATGTGGCTTTAACACCGGCGGCCTTTGGAGTACTTCCTTTGCGGAGAGTTCGTAAATGACAACGCCATGCTCGATACTGTCTTAAGGAGATCAATCATCGAGGGTTCTTTGGTCTGTTCAGTGAGCTATGGGGGTAGTTCTCTAAATGTGGGTCCGTTTCCAGGTCACCAAAGTGGTAGGGCACGCTTGTCTAAAATGACCTGAAACAAAAAGCCTACTTTGGAGAACTACGCATGTACCTGGCTTGGCTTCTACCCACAGGCCCCTAAGTAGTTCCTTTTTGGGGATAACCTCATAGGATTCTAAATATGAAGCCATAAAAGGAACTACTTACGGGCCTAAGGGCCCCTAAACCCTAAACCCTGAAGGGTGGGAATCAGCTTCCTCGGTGTTCGTCCATGCCATCAGTTGATCATGATGTACGGAGTTGGCGCGGAGATCGGGCCGTCTCCGTTCTCCTTGGCTAAGAAGGTTAGGGTTTAAGGTTTAGTCAGATACATGCGAGTTTACGCCCCCTCCTCCCCCCCCCCCCTCCGCCTCACGTCCGCTCCTCTCCACCCCCCACCCCAACCCCTTCACCCCACCACCCAAAAACAAATCGGACTTTGATCCGAGACACACACCGCCAAGAAGTAGAGGGGATGACACACTACAGTACACTAGAGTGTCTAGGATACAAGCTACTCTAAAAAACCCTTCCTGCCAGCCTTAAAGACCACTCAAAGTTCGGAAACTGCCCCGGCCCCAACTGGCCACACAAACGCCAACAACACCCGGCGCTCACCCACAAGACCCAGTGTAGGGTCTGGCCTGGAGACTCCAATATTCCTTAATTACTGGTTCCCTGTTGGGGCTATATTAAAAATGATCATGTTTTATCCTATTGGGTCTTTATTATATCAAACATGTAAAATTGTAGCCAACATGGACCCAGATTAAGGAATATACCTTAAATGCCTTAATTCATTATTGGGGATCCTACTATAATTTAAGGTACACTCCTGAATTAAGGGATATTGGAGTCTCTGTGGGGTGTTAGGGTCTATAGGGCTTTCTAACGAGTTTCGAGCTTCGTTGTGTTGGGCCTTGGGCTTCTGGGTTTCGGCATCCACTTTCAATTCCGACTCACGGCGTCTTCATTCTAAGACTAGGGTTTAGGGTCTAGGGTTTAGGGTCTCTGAGACTAGCTGTTATGTGGGAAACCGATAAACTTCAAACCCCAAACTCCAAACCCTAGTGAGCCGCGAACTTCGTCGTGGTCACCGCCCCCTCCCAGCTCGAAAAAAAAAACCAAGCCCTAGACATTAATTGGGTTTCGGGGTTTAGGGTTTAGACCCCAAGGCCCAAACTGCCAAACCCTAAACCCTACCCCAAAGCCCAATAACCCCGGCCCACATCCCCAACTCTACAAAGACCTACTAAGCCCCACCAGGTCCATGAACTCTGAGCCCCCACCGCCTTCACACCAACGGAAGCTTCCAACAATAGGGGAGCCAAACATAAACTACAGTTGATGATAGAAGTCCTGCATTATCCATAAAAAGCAATATACCATAATTCCCATAGTTAAGGATCCTTAAGGTAATGCAGGACTTATATCATCAACGGTAGGGTTTAAGGCTCAACTTACAGCAACAGGCAGCACTCTCATGGAAGCTTGGCAAACAGTAAGCATCCATGTTATATTGTGTTGATGCCTGGTTCCATGCCAAGTCTATTAGCTCTATAACCGTGCACTAAAGACTCAGTACCAAACCACAAAACAACCCCTGAACCCCAGTCAACTGCTCAGGAAACCCTTGATGAAATAGTGGTAAGGCGTATGTTGCCATGAACCGAACACGAATCCCTAAAGCGGAAATCGTAGTTCACATGGGATACCAAACGGCCCATAAAGTTTCGAAAGCGTCTCCTTAAATCTTACAACGTCCAACACCACATGCCACAAACCTACACCCAAACTCATCATCCACCAAGGCCCTAAACCCTCCCGAACAACCGAAACCCTGCCCGACGTCGACACCCAACATAGGGGCCTGATTAGATAGAATGGGCCTTCGGGGTACATTATGCCACAAAACAGGAAACCATATGTATGTATATACATATGTATATATATATATGTATATATACACATGTAGGGTTTAGGGTTTAGGACCCCCCCCCCCCAAACAAAAATAAACAAAACGGCCAAGTTTCCTCGACGCCCTGGATTTCGCGTGCCTTTGCTTCCTCGGAGATGCACCAAAGCAAAGTGCACATACACTGCTGCATCATCTACAGCCTAAGCCCTAAACCCTATACCCCTTACACCCTCTAATGCCCTACACCCCCAAAACCCCTAAACCTTAAATCCTACACTATAGCCTACAGCCTATACCGAACCCTAAACGCCTTAAACCCTAATCCCTAAACCCGTAAAGCCCTAATCCCTAAACCCCTAAACCCTAAACCCTAAACCCCTAAACTCTAAACCCTAAACCCCTAAACCCCTAGACCCTAAACCCTAAACCCTAAACTCCTTAAGCCCTAATCCCTAAACCCCTAAAGCCCTTATCCCTAAACCCCTCAACCCTAAACCCTAAACCCTAAACGCCCAAACGCCTAAATCCCTAAACCCCTAAAATCGTGGTCCTTGGAGATGCAGAAGCACTCGTAGAAGATGCCGAAGACGAGCATGGCGACCTCAGGGCTTTAAGGGGTTCAGGCTTTAAGGGCTTTGGGGTGTAGGATTTAAGGGGTTTAGGGGTTTAGGGTTTAGGATTTAAGGGGTTTAAGGGGTTTAGGGTTTAAGGGGTTTAAGGGGTTTAGGGTTTAAGGGGTTTAGGGGTTTAGGAGGTTTGAGGGGTTTAGGGGGTTTGAGGGGTTTAGGGGGTTTGAGGGGTTTAGGGTTTAAGGGGTTTAAGGGGTTGAGGGTTTAGGATTTAGGGAGTTTAAGGGGTTTTAGGGTTTTAGGGGTTTTAGAGGTTTAAGGGGTTTAGGGTTTAGGGGGTTTAGGGGGTTTGAGGGGTTTAGGGCTTCAGGGGTTTAGGGTTTAGGGGGTTTAAGGGGTTGAGGGTTTAGGATTTAAGGGTTTAGGGTTTAAGGGGTTTAGGGGTTTAGGGTTCAGGGTTTAAGGGGTTTAGGGTTTAAGGGGTTTAAGGAGTTGCTTAAGGGGTTTAGGGTTTAGGGCTGAAGGGGTTTAGGGTTTAAAGAGTTAGGGCTTAAGGGGTTTGGGGGCTTAGGGTTTAAGGAGTTAGGGATTTTGGGGTTAGGGGTTTAGGATCTAGGGAGTTAGGGGTTTAGGGGTTTAGGGCTTAAGGGGTTTAGGGGGTTGGGGGTTTAGGGCTTAAGGGGTTTGGGGTTTAGGGGTTTAGGGGTTTAGGGTTTAAGGGGTTTAGGGTTTAAGGGGTTTGGGGTTTAGGATTTAGGGAGTTAGGTTAGGGGTTAAAGGGTGTAGGGTTTGGGATTTAAGGAGTTAGGGATTTTGGGGTTAGGGTTTAGGATTTAGGGAGTTAGGGGTTCAGGGCTTAAGGGGTTTAAGGTTTAGCATTTAAGGAGGTAGGGATTTAGGGTTTAGAGGCCGTTTAGGGGTAAGAGTAACAGATTAAGGGGTTTAGGTCTTAGGATTCGGTGGGTGGTTGGTTGGGTGGGTGGGTAGGTGGGTAGGCGGGTAGGTGGGTAGGCGGGTAGGTGGGTAGGTGAGTAGGTGGGTAGGTGGTGGGTCGGTCAGCAGGTGGGTAGGTGGCAAAGCTTCTTCAAACATCTGCGCCCTATATGGGGCGGTAGTGATCACAGGGGTTTGGGCTGTAGTAAAGTATTATAATGCTCAATACTCAATGCTCACTCAACAGCCGTCAAAAAGGATGACAAGCGTGAGTGTGAGGGCTAGCAGCGGGCTGCGTGGTACCCCCAGAAGCGCACCTGGCAGGTCGCATATACTACCAATTGTTCAGGCTTCTATACCCATAGGCTCCTAAGTAGTTCCTTTTTAGGGTTCATATTTAGAATCCTATAAGGTAATCCCAAAAAGGAACTACTAAGGAGCCTATGGGTATTACATTCAAAATGAGCTGCTCGGATGCAACACCAAGCCCGGAAGGCGATAGCCCAAGCAACTCTTGGCGGTTTAGGGTTTAGGGGGGTTGGAGGGTTTCGAGTTTAGTCTAAAGCCTCACCCTAAACCCTAAACTCCAAAAACCCTAAACTTCAATCCCTAAACTCAACTCCCAAACTTCAGTCCCGACATTGATCCATATACTCTAAACGCAAAAGCCAAAGGAAAGACAAAATTCCTACAGCTGCGGGGCTGTTCACATCTATAGCTTACCTCAACCCTTAAAAACCTCCTCTTTTTTGGGGCTTGTATCAAGGAACTCAGAATAAGAAACCCTAAACCCTAAACAGAATAAGCTACTCTAAACCCTAAACCCCTAAACCCTAAGCCCCTAAGCCTTATAGTTTGGCCCTAAAGAGGTAGGTTCCTTAATTGCAGTTCAGGGATAACTTAGAGCCCAAGGTTTGAGGATCCCGACCCTAACGGTTTACCCGAAGGGTCCAAAGGACCGTGCCCTGGGTTCGGTTTAGGGTTTAGGGGTTTAGGGTGTAGGGTTTAGGGTTTAGGGTCCAGGGTATTAGGGTTTAGGGCTTCAGGGTTTAAGGTTTTGGGCTTTAGGGCCTTAATCCGGAGCCCGGAGCCCTGAAGATATGAAACAACAGCCCAGGGCACTCCCAGCAAGAACCAAAACCAGCAGAGAGCATAGTACCACCTGTGAGCTCGGTTGTTTTTTCACTTGAAAGCTGCATGTCTGATTTTTTGATGCTGCCGCGAAAAGTTGAAAATTGATATTTTGAGTTGTACAATTACTATACTATTACGTTTAGGGTTTAGGGTTTAGGGTTGTCTTGCTACTCCTGCTGCTTGAAGGACCGACTGACAGGGTCGGGATGAAAGTTTGTGCCGGACCTTAAAAGGCATCCTTCGTTATTATTATTACTATTCTTATTATTGTTATTATTATTAGTAGTTCTATTCTTAGTCAATCTTAGTCTTATTATTCCTATGATGTTGATTTCGAAGTTGTTTAGCATACGTAGGATAGGAGAGCTTTCCCTAAACCCGAAACCTTAGGCCCCAAACCCTGCAGACCCAAACCCTAAAACCCTGGAGCACTAAAGCCTAGACACGGTTTAGGGTTTAGGGCTTAGGGTTTCCTACGCATGTTTCGTTTTCGGGGCTTCGGGTGTAGCGCCGATACTCTAGTCGAAGATGAGAACTTGTTCCTCGAAGGGGTGCAGGTTGCCTTAACCCCAAATAACCTACCTTTTAATAAGGACTTATATAAAGAAATCATAAAATAAGGAGCCCTAAAAAGAAAGGCGCTTTAAGAGGTTGCAGGTTAGGGTTTAGGTGCTGGGCTTTGCAGGGTGATCGGGTTCAGGGTCGAAGCAGTTTGAGGTTTAGGGCCTAGGGTTTAGGGTTTATGGCGTAGGGTTTGGGGTTTATGGCCTAGGGTTTAGGGTGTAGGGCCTAGCGTTTAGGGTTTTGCCTGCTTTACTTGAGGGGGGGCTCGGGTTATAGTGTTACGGTCGAACCAGTTTAGGATTTTGGGGCGGTTTTGGGGTTGAGCGGTTAGGCTGGAAGCAGTTTAGGGTGTTGGGTTCCGGGGCGGCTTGGGGTTTAGGACCGGAGCAGTTTAGAGTTTTGGGGGGTTGCACTGCTTGGGGAGTACGTTTGAAGGTCTGACAGGGGCTGAAGCTGGTGGATTACGAGATTACGGTATCGGTTCTGCCTACGAAGCTGGAAGAAGGACTTGCGCGTGCGAGACAGCTGGTTCAGGTTTTGGGGTTTAGTGTGTGTGTGTGTTAATGTTTCCCAAACCCTAAACCCTAAAGAAATTACAGGGATCTCCTTGTCTACATGTGCTCAAGTCTGGGGGGTTGGCGGATTCGGAAGTGCTAGGGTTTGGGGCGATTCAAGTTATAGCGTTCAAGCTGTTACCCATAAGCTCCAGTGTACTTCCTTGTTGGGATTACCTTCTAGGATCCTAAATATAAACCACAACAAGGGAACTACAATGGAGCCTCTAGGTACTTCGACCTCCAAAGTGAGAGGACTGGAGAAGCCTTCATTACGGGGGGGCCATTGACACCCAACCCCAAACCCTAAAACCCTAAAACCCTAAGCCCTAAACCCTAAACCCTGAACCGTTGACTGAGAGAAGCGACTGCCAGTGTCTCGCAAAAGGCGATACCTGAAAACTCGAGGAAAACCCCGGAACCCCCTCAAACCTTACAAAACCAACTGAAGCCCTTTAAAACGCCTAGGGTTTAGGGTTTAGGGTTTTGGGGTTTAGGGTTAGGTTAGGGTTTGGAAAAGTGGCAATTTGGGTTTAGGGGTTTTAGGAGTTTAGGGGGGTGTAGGGATTTAGGGTGTAGGGGTTTAGGGCTTTAGGGTTTTTACCGGGTTTGAGATTTGAGATCTTTATCAAACATAGGTTGCTCAACAGCATCCAAGCCGCTGGTAGGCGAAGAGGTCAAAGTAAACCGGCCTTATGTGAGCAGCGGAACTATGCAGTGCCCAATTGAGAAAGTGATCCCGAGCCCTTTACCGCTTAAACGGCAGCATACCATGTTTGCCTTACACAAGCACACCTGACAAGGATCTCTCCACTTGCTAAGAGGCCACCCTAAACCGCAAACCCTAAACCATGGCTCGTAGTGTTTTAGGGTTCAGGGCATAGGGCTTATAATGGCTTATATCGAGGGGTGAGAGATTCTTCAGGCCTGGTCTACAAACAAGGCATTGTGGTTCCGCTATTCGGTTTTTGACCAAGTTTGAAATAGACCTCACAATTGCAAAAGTGGAGACTTAGTACAGTGTCCTTTGTAGATCCATTTCGTGGATAACCGCTGACGGTTAGGATCCTGTCATAGTCAACCCAACCAACAAAAAGGAACTACAATGGAGGCTATAGGTAGGGTCGTTGGACAGCAACCTAAACCCTAAACCCTAAACATCACCCCTGCTGCGGTCTCAGCTTGACTGGAAGGTGGAAACCCATCATGTAGACCCCTGCTAGGGAATATAATAGTGATCCTAATATCTGGGCCCTAAACCCCTAAAAATCGGGGGCATGGTACTTGTGCCCTAGACTCATCAGTCTTGCTTCATTTGGGGTCTGTGCTATCGGAAATCCCAAACCCTAAAACCCCGGTCTCTGAGGACCCTGCTCCCTAATCCCTGCTCGCCAATCCCCCAAATCCCGCCCCGTCCCAAAAAAAAAAAAAACATCGTCCTTGAACCCTAAACCCTTAAATCCTAAACCCTAAACCCCCGAGCCCGCATTTTTCCTTTAAAGGCCAAGGCGCAGAGCAGTGAAGACCCCGGCCGCGAGCATCACCACAAGACCGAGAAGGATACCTTTCCGATTTCGGGTTTAGGATTCACGATTTAGGGTTTAGGATTTACGATTTAGGGTTTAGAGTTTTAGGTTTAAGGTTTGGGGCCTAGGGTTCGTAGCAGAGTTGTGTAAGGGCTAGTCGAATTTGGGATCCCACACGTGGCTTGCGGTCTCAGGGTTTCATGGTTCACGTCACTTGGTCGTTGTGGTTCTTTCCACGGTTTAGGGTATAGGGTTTTTTTGGTTTTCATATCGTTCTTTCATACCACTGCTCGTGTGCGAAGAATGCTTTGCCTTGGGCAGGTTTGAGGGGGTACCCCAACCCCAAGTAACCTAACCTGTTTAAGGGGTTATACGAACAAATCATAAGAAGGATCCCTAAACAGGTAGGTCGCTTAGGGTTCGGCTAGGGCCACGGTTTAGAGTATGAGGGTCCAGGGGACGACAAAAGATCTCCTGGTCAGAGAGACCCCTGACCTCCTTCGAGGGTTAGGGCTCGGGTTTAAAGGTTTTAGCGTTTAAAGGAACCCATAGCATGGCAACCAGCTATCGAAATCTGTGCCTGCTATTGAATTCGCAGGGGTTTGAAAAGGCTGCCTGAAGACAAGGCGATTAGCATCTTGGTCATCCCATCAAACCCGATAGCGATAGTTTCTGAAAACCAAAGCCTTCGTGCACACACATATGTCGGAGAATCGCAGGAAAGAGCCTAGGGTTTTGCAAATCCTTCGGCTTAGATTACGGGCTCCAGGTTCGCGATGTTCTGTTTCTTGGTATGAGATCTGTCAGCTTGTAAGTCAGAAAACAGTCCTGAGACCGTTTCATACCTTCAATTCCCTAATTGTCAAAGGACCTGATGATTGGGTACGACTTGGTTTACGGATAAAGGTTTTGTATGCTAGTATTTGGGATAGTATATGATTATGAGGTACTTGGACCTTTAGGGTTATTAGAGCATAAGGCGCCCTACAGGTTTAGGACTACACCCTAAACCCTAAACTCCCTAAACCGTGACTACACCCTAAAACCTAGGCCCCTAATGAACTCCCTAAACCCTACAGCCTAAACCCTAGGCCCGTAACGAAATGCCATGGCACCACTCAGGCCCCACTGGCAGTGGCAGTTCTGTCCTGCGTGCGCCAGGCTGCCGAACCGAAGCTACTTGGAGGGTTTAGGGTTTAGGGTTTAGGGGTAGTTGTGAGCCCCCCTGGTATAGGTTATAACTATACTTACCCTACTGACAACCCTACTTATCACTACCCGCCCATGAACCTATAATCCAGAGAATTCAAGACCCCTTAATTGAGGAATATACCAGTGTTTAGGGTTTAGAGTTTAGGGTTTATGGTTTAGGGTTTACGGTTTAGGGTTCAGGGTTTAGAACCCAATACCCCTTGATTATGGAAAACATACCCTGAATCATAATATTACGGCCCCTATAGTTCAAGGTATATGCCTTAACTTAAGGGGTATTGGGATCTCTGGGTACCATTGCCCTGCCTCGACCGTAACTTGCCTTTTCAAGGACCTGTGCGTTGCCAGGAAATCATAATGAGGAACTCCCAAAAAAGGTAGGATATTTCGAGCTCAGGCCTTAGGAATTAGGGTTTAGGGGTAAACTCTCCCTGCCGTCCTCCCTCCCTCGCTCCCTCCCTCCC
>CAJNJA010017998.1:620-35468 GCA_905231915.1 Symbiodinium necroappetens
GATCATTTTGGCCGCAAGCCGCCGCACCTTAAGGGGGCCGGCTTCCTCGTCCTCGGAGTTGTAGATCCTGGGACGGAGAAAGCGGAGCGTGCGTTTTGGGCTCCCGCATGGGTTCAGGATAACAACAAAAAAGATGCAGCAAAAGCCCAAGTCCCTTGAGCCAAGGAGCTTGAAGTCGGAGTCCGGCATCCATTCCTGGTTGAAGCCCAGCCTCTTGCGGCCCTCTGCCAGCACCTCCAGAAAAAAATACGAGCCACACGGAAGACAGGAGAGCGGGTCGAGGCGAACATGTCGCTGGATCCGGGGTAGCCAAGTCTCAACGCATGCACTTGCGTCAACCCGAGCAGCCTCGCTGGCATCTGCATCCGCCTGCTGAGCACACGCTGAATCCATCAGTCAACATCATGCTAGGTGAGGATCGCAGAATCGACCTCATGCATGATAATATGTAAGGAAACGACTCTGGACGGAATAATTTGCAAAAACAACACTGCCTTGATCATGAAGCGACATCGGGCACCCTGCGCAGGAGCGGTAAACCTCAGCCGTTGGAGTCGTGGAAGACTTGGGCGGTTCGGCCTCACCTGAGCCCAGCACTCGATCTCCACCACGTCGCGGCTGAGGACTGGTGTCCTCGGGATTCCGAACGGCTCCATATGATGCTTGCGATGGCTCTTTTTTGCGCAAACGCCTCTCACGGAAGGAATTGCCCTGCCAAGGCACCACGGAGTGGCGGAGGCACCGGCTTGTCCCCTCAGAGCCGTGCGGCTCTCCTGGCGCAATGCAAGCAGGTGTGGGCCCCGTTGGAGCTGGACAAGTCCCGCCATCCCACCTGGCGGGGCGCCGCGCGCAGGCCCACGAAGGAGAGGGAGGAGCCCAGGAAGGCGACCAGCATAACCTGGCGAGTCCATGCCCGTGTGTTCCATCGTCATGGAAACATTATCTTTCCCTTTGGCTGAAAACGCCACGACGTCAGAAAAACTCCTTCCGCGTGAACTGTAGCTGAGGCACGGCAGACAGCAGGCTGGACTTGGCCATGATGACAAGAAGATCTGGAGGGGTTGGGGATGCCGCTGCTTTGAGCCTAGTGAGCTGCAAATGCTCTCAAGTTCCGTGCAGTGCCCGGGTCACCCTTCTGCGACACTCCAACACACACAGCCCTGTGTTGGACGAGGGTTTTCCCCTGCTCATCCGGATAACAAGCACGGTCGTTCCCTTGAAGGCACTGTTTAGCTTCCTATAGGTGCGCTGGTGGGAATGCCACGTTGTGTGAGGTCATTCAATGGAGAAACATGGAGTTTCGACTCTTTGGACGCGCGCTGTGCCACCCGCACGAAATCCAGGAAGTGATCATTGACACCATGCGACCGGCAAAGAAACGATGCAGTCTCTTTTAACTTTTTCTAGCAAGGGAGGGGCCTGCGATGCAATGCGCCTACTCACATCCGTCTTTGGGAGAAAGGGATACTTGAGGCTTTGAGCCAGCTAGCTTGCCAAGAAGCTCCCGCAAGCCTCGGCCAAACCCGAGCGTAATCCGAGCTGTGGTAAGACTATATCACTTTCGACAATAGTCATGGAGTCCTTATGTTGCTTTTGTTTGTGTAGCTACTCAAGGCATGTCGGTTTAAGGGCACTTGCCACCTCACAAATGCGGCTTGCTGGCTAAGAGCAGGTTCACTGAGGCTCGTAGTACAGGTGGACCTTGCAGAGCTCAGAACAACACGAAGTTCTTGCAGTCACATGCCAGATGTCTGCCTACCAAACCCAGTGTTGAACAACTGTGCCGGTCCGCAGCACAGCCCGTGGCGATACCCCCTGCGATCAGTCCAAACAATGCAAGATTCGGAGAACACCTGCCAGTTCAACTACGCTGGATCAAGCCGCCCCCTTTTCAGAAAGCTGCAGCTCCCAAATTCACAAATGCGTGCAATCGGGTGTGCATATGGATTTCCGCAGTGCCAAACGTACTGTCCTCATGCGTGCGAGACTGTGGTCTTAGCGAGTATAAGTGCCCGGAGACCCTAACGCATTTCGCCCAGAGCCCAAGCCACCAACACTCTCCCCAATGTGGCATGAAGCAGCCTCATAGGTGAAGTCAATGAGGCCGTTGTCCTTCATCTTTCCCTGCGACGGCAAGCAGGGGCAACAGAAACGCGTCTGCCTGCACCTGACAGGCGAGACAAGGGCTGCCGGGCTTCTGCACCTTGAGGGGGCCGGCTTCCTCGTCTTCGGAATTGTAGATCCTTGGCGAGCGGACCCGCTTGTGGAGCTGGGAACTGTACAGCTACAGCAGAATCACCCCTAAGGCAATGGAATCCAGAGCTAGGCCACAGCGGGTCCCTCTTCGTGACCAGGCGCTTGAAGTCGGAGTCAGGCATCCACTCCTGGTTGAAGCCCAGCCTCTTGCGGCCCTCTGCCAGCACCTACAGCTTGCGCCAATTCTGCGGGGTGCAGGTCTTTGAAATGCTCCGTTGAAAGAGATGCCTGTGGGCCTAATTCTGCAGTAGTGCGTGGAAGTGGCTCTGCCTACTTCGGAGGCAGTCTCTGAAGCTATAGTGCTTCGATCGAGAGAGAGGGGTTGGCAAGAATTTGCCGTTGTTCCTGAAACCTCTGGTTGGCCAAACGGTGTGCAGCGAGATAATGGACTCCAACTCCTCAGCATTCGGCCTATCCATGTTCTCTTGTGAACTAGAATCTGGCACCGGCGGCCTCGCTGGCATCAGCATCGGCCTTCCAAGGAGCACATGCTGCGACGAGATGTAGAAGCCAGCAACGACGAAAGAGCCTGCCTTGATCATGAAGCGGCAGCGTGCACCCTGTGCCGGGGCGGTGAACCTAACAGGAATTAAGGACAGCTGCTTTTCGCATATTTAGCGTCCAGCTCGACTGGTGCCACGAAGACGAAGCTGCGATCTTGTGTAGCACGTAGAAGAATTTTACAACTCTAAACACGCATATGGGTTCTCGCCTAAAGTAGCCCTTGTTTGTCTGTTACAGCCGGAGGCACGAGTGAAACTTGCCCGCGCAGCTCAGGCAGGCTTCTGTGGATATCACATATCACAACACAAAAAGGAACTCGCGTCTCACCAAACCCACAGAGCATGAGATGCAGGATAACTGGGATCAGGCACTCGATCTCCACCACATCACGGGACAGGACTGGCGTCCTGGGCAATGAAGGCATTTTGTGGCTTGCTTTGTCACGACTACAAACTTCAGTCTCTCCGTGTCAGGAGCTCATTCAGCTAGCACTGCCGAGACACCACGGAGTGGCGGAAGCGCCGGCTTGTCCCCTCAGTGCCGTGCGGCTTTCCTGGCGAAAGCAACATGGTTGCACACAGCCGCATCTGCGCAGCGGGTAACCGCAGACTGAAGGTTTTCAAGAGCTCACGAACCCGCAATGGCAAAATTCATGTAGGGACGCGTTGCCGACACTGCAAATCCCCAGACAGTCAATCACTGCAAGGATGTCACTGACCCACTCGAGTTGTTCAGTCCACAAGAAATGAGATGGCCTGGGGCCGAGTTGAAAACATGTGGTGAACATCCGGAGTCTAAAACGGACGCGCAATGACGCGAAATGCATCAGGAGAGAGCACTCACAGACAAGCACAAGCACGATGCAGCGGTGTTCATCTGTCGAACCCAAGCGAAACTCCCGGCGCCGCGCCTGGCGGGGTGCCTGGCGCCCACAGAGGTTCACGAAGGAGAGGGTGGAGCCCAAGAAGGCGACCAGCAGAACCTGAGATCCACATCGTCTTTTCCATCACGTGGCCAGTGTGGTCTTAAGCCTTAACCGGCACAACACCCGTGCATCGCAAGCCCTCGACTCACCTTCTTGAGCTCAACCCTGATCCCACGACTTCCGGGCAGCACAGCTTGTTCTTGGAGCCTACGGGCCCACGCAGGCGACAAGCCGCCGCTTCCGAAGACCCTGAGATCATTGCCTCCAGGCTGCAGCGGACAGCAAGCTCGACTTGGCCATCTCGCCCGGATCAAGAGCTAAAAGATGCTTGAGCCTGTAAAAATGCTGCCCGATACCTCATGTGTTGATATCAGCATCTGCCCTGCCGGCATGCTCTGTGGGAAAAGCGGTTGCTAGCACATCTGTCGGCATCACCCGATCAACAAGGCACGTTGCGAGCCGATTTGTCCGATGCGAAAGGCCTGCGATGCAAAGCATCCGCCTGCAGCCTTTTGGGAGAAAGGCACGCTTTAAGCCCTGCCAAAAAGCCCTTGTGCCTTGACCAGGGAGCGGTGAAGGGAGCCGGAAGGAGCCTATAGCCTTCTAAGTGCATGACTCGGAGAGTCTGCTTACTTTGGCTCAGCACTCGTCCTTTCGCCCAAATTCTCCGGGCCGCGATGCCATCTCACTGGGGCTCGTAGTAGAGATGCACCTACGGACTACGGACAAGATGCTTCTGTGCCCCGGCCCATCGCATCAGAAGCGTCTCTGCCCGGGATGGAGCACGCTTCGGAATCAAGGTACGGAAAAACCACTTGTGAAAATCACGCCGCAGGAAGTGAACTACACTGCTCACAAGCAAGGTCCAAACCTCGTAGGTGAAGTCAATGAGGCCGTTGTCCTTCATCTTGCCCTGAAACGAAGAAGCCCAGCTTCGAGCCAAACCGAAACCGGATACAATGCTTCTCCGAAATCCGCAGAAAATATGCAGGTCTGCCGGCTGCAAGGAAGCGAACGCTTGTGAGCAGTGGCTTCCCAAGAAAACTTCCAAGTGACTCAGCCTTCAGAGGGCCGGCTTCCTCGTCCTCGGAGTTGTAGATCCTTCAGCACGGGGTGTCTACAGGCCTCATGCCGGTGCAAGTCCCTTGAGCCCAGGCACTTGAAGTCGGAGTCCGGCATCCATTCCTGGTTGAAGCCCAGCCTCTTGCGGCCCTCTGCCAGCACCTGCAGATTGCCAGGCGCCATGCACTGCGCCCTCGCCTTCTGACTGCTAATCTGCGATACCGTGGCTTGCAAGCTCTTGACTTCAGCTTCCGTCCCGCTTACTTATGCATCTGATGCTCAAGCTGCGCGAAAAATATTTGTTGAAATTGAGGCCTGATCTCTGCCGATCTTGGACAGAAGATGATGGAGTGGCAAGGGAAGATAAGTACTTCTTGGGGGGTCCAATACTCCGGCTCAGTTGAACAAACCGTTCTTGTCGCTGATGTCAGTGTTGCGAACGAAACACTGGCATAGAAGCTCCAAAAAAAAACAAAAACATAGTCGCGAGCGCGGTAGCACGGTTGCCCCGCCTCACTGGCATCAGCATCCGCCTGGACAAATGCAGGCAACATTCCGCCGGCTCATCAAACTATATCAAACTAACTTGTACTTGTGATCCCCCAGTTTCAACAAAATACCTTCGACTGGTGAACGTGGCACGCAGAAGCCACTAGTAAAAAGAGGCACGCAAGAGCCCTCTATGTTTTCCGCAGCTGCACAGCTCAAAGTCTCGAGCCCCGCCCTTCGAAGAGAGCACATGAAAAGCTCACACATGCTCTGACTCTCTGGTACTTACACCGGTAACACTCCTGAGCTTTTCAAAAGTGCCTTCCTCCGGGTCAAGGAACTCGAACGAGTCGTCCCAAGGAAAGTTGCTTTCGTTTGCTAGCCGCTGTACGCTAGCAATGAAGTCCATTTCGACTTCACGAATGCGCTTCTCATGCTCTCTTTTCGAGAGCTTTCTCCCAGCTGTGAAAGCTGGATCGTACACCAGGCGCCAGTACTGCAGGTCTGACAGCAGACGAAGAACAATGCCCCTGGCCTTTCCTTTCGTGAGGCCATCTGCCAGCTGCTCGGTCCCCGCGACCCATCTCATGTGGGTCCCTGCTGCCAACGCTTGCTTCACCGAGATCGTCAGCTCGTATCCTGCCCGGCTGCTCCTCAAGCCGTGCAATGATGAGGTATTCCTCGTCATAGCGTCGAAGATGCCCTTGGAGTCCATGACGATAGCACCAGTTGTGTGCTCTTTCACTTGAGCCGCCTGAGATCCACGGGTTGGAGGATAGCCATGGGCCTCCAACCATGCACAACGAACCAAATAGTTCAGATCTTCACCAATAGTTATCGCTTGCACTTCTGATCCGTTGGATCCTAGAACTTCACGTGGTGCTTTCGAGGACTTCCACGAGACAATGTTCATCGGAACAGTCTCGCCGTCAAGGATCTTCTTGGGGGCCAGGCATGTCAAAACACCCACTGTGCTTCCACGATTTGGACGGTTGTTCTGGGCAGCATCTGCCCATGTAATCACCGCCAGATCTTTCCAGTGAAGACCGTGAGGGTGAAAGATCAGAGTCTGCTCGGAGTTGCGCTTCAACTCCCGGACAAGCTTGTTGACACGAAGAATCGTGTCAACCGTGGCTGTAGGAACCTCACTCAGCAGCAAGCCAGCTTCTGCCAAGAACTGGGGAGAAACCTGATGAGCTCTCCAAGAGATCGTCCCAAGAGCTCCCCTGATGGCACTGACCTCGCCGGAGGTCGCCTTCGATTTCTTGAACTGGGCCCTCTTGTCATCGAGGGGAATCTCCTCGACCCATTTCTCCGTGTAGGCCTTCTGGTCCAAGAATATGGTGCCATCATCCTTCTGGGTCAAGTTAGCCCCGGCGAACTCAAAAGCTTTCTGCTCCCACTTGCCCCAGTCAAAGGCTGCTAGGAGGTCCGCTTTGGCCTTCATGAAGGTGGCGTCCTTATCCTTCCCGCCAAGGAGGAAGTCATCGACATGAAACCCTGCCACCCCGCATAGTTGATTATTGCTGTCAAGCAGAATGAAGAAGCAACGGTCAAACTCCAACTGTCGCCACCCGGAACTCTTCAAAGTGGCTGTCACAGTGTCATACCATGACTTTGGAGCACTGCAAAGTCCGTAGAACGCACGGGTGAGCTTTATCACTGTAGCATCGGAGTCAGCAGCTTCACCGAATGCTGCTGCTAGCTCAGCTGGGGCGTAAATGAAGAGATCTTCTTTCTCCATATCCTGCAAGGATTGCAAAAACGCTGATGATACATCTGCGCTTTCCAGCAGCCAGCAATTATTCGCAACTATGCTCAGGATCAAAAGCTTGCCAAGTTTGCTCAGTGTGGGTGAGCTCGCTTGCGACTCAACCAGCGTCGGCGATTGATATCCAAGCACGACCAGACGTGCCTTTGCACGGCCGTCGGACTTCATGGTAAGCACCCACCTCATGCGCATTATACGCCGAACATCAAGTTTGGCCTTTTCACTGGCAGCTAGGGATCTGACGGCACAGTTGCGCAGGACTTGAGATATCTCTTTCGCCATCGCGCCATCAAACTCCTTCTTCTGATCAAGACTCAGAGAGGACCAGCTGATCTCGCGGCCCTTATCCATCATTTTCTTGGAGAGCCATGCCTCAGCATGTCGGGGGCGCTGGAGGAGCTGCTTGAAGTCTGAGGTCTCGATCGGAACATCAAACATGTAGCCCATGTCCTCAGTCACCTCTGGCTGCTTTCGCTTCCTCAGCCCTTCAGTGACCTCGTCGTCCGGAACCAACTCGGATTCATCACTGCCACTCTGGACGGATGTCTCATCACCTGACTCTTCCACAGGAATGGCTGTTTCAGACCTCTTGCCGTAAACGAACTTGTTGCCACCAGCATCAGCATGTGGAAGACGATGACCTCCTGGAAGCACACATCCTGGTGTCGTGCAGTGACCAGAACCTCTAGCTGCTTGAGACGGACCACGAGGTGTACCTGGGGTAGGTGTACCAGGGACCGCTGGGACCCCAACAGGAGATTCCCGTTGAGATCGAGGAAGCAAAGCAGGATGATCTTTTCCAGCCCGTGCCCTCTTTGCGGCAGGATGATCTTCCTTCATCTTAAAACGGGTCTCACCAGTCCATCTGTCCAGCATGCACCTGGCGGGATTCTCATGGGTCCGAAAGTTGTCGTCGATGGTCTGCTCGTTGGAGCCGCTCTTGACAATCGTCTTACGCTCACCGGTCAGGCTGTCCTCGGGGATCGGAATGTTTTTGGTTTTGCTGGGAATCAACATAGCCAGACGAGGATTGACATGCACTCGCACAAGCCATTCGCCTTGGAATTCCCAGTAATCACCACCATCTCTCCGAACACGAGGAGGCTGCACCTGAACATCAGCCTGAGAGGTGTCCTGGAGAGCTTCGCGAGGAGGATTCATTCCGGTGATGTCCTCAAATTGCTTTCCACGAAAGCCTCGCATCAAGGTGTCCAGGGTAACTGGCATTCGATAAACCGCGGCTCCATTTGTGATGGCAACTGCTTCTTCCGGACGAGAACATCGACGAAGCTGATTTGCCTTCGCCCGGATGATCGCCGCTCCCGATGCCATCCAGTAAGTGGACCCATCTCGAAGAAGAACACGGACAGGTCCTTGCCATCCGCCCCGTCCTCCAGATCGTCTTTCTCGCCACATCATCACCAACGAGCCGTTCTCAAAAACCTGAGGAGGACGGGAAGTGGTGTTGTTCAGCTTAGACAACTGATCAGCAGCTTGAGCTTTCCGGTGCGCAATGGAGGCCTTCTCGCGGAACTTTAGAGTTTCAGCGAACGCTTTGCGAGGATCAAGCCCAATTGGAACCTGATCGGGAGGTGCTGCTCCACGAATCCACTGAAAAGGACTATATCCGGTATGGGCTTGAATGGTGCTATTGTGCGCATGACAGGCGTAGTGGAACATCGTAGCCACCGGAAGGTCAACATCCTCTCTCATCATGCGATCAACAGTAGACTTCAGTCTGCCGACAAGCTGCTCTTCATGACTCATAAGCCAGTGACACTCAGGAGGAGCGATCAACAACCCAAGACCGCTTTTTCCGCAAAACTCTCGCATCTCCTCCGAAACGTAGTACAAGGCAGAGTCACACATGAGCCACCGGGGAGCTGGATGATGCATCATCCAGTCTCGCGTGAACATTCTGATGATGTCTGCTGTTGTCGGCTCCCAGGCATCAACGTAAATCTTCATGACGGAAACAGTACACAACCGTGACGCTCTATCAACCCAAAGGCAGGCCTTCAGCTTCTTGGTGGTTCCATCGTCGCCCTTGAAGGTGTACTCAAAGACGTCGGTGCCCACGATCTCATACAAGGACGGCGGAGTGGACGTAGAAGCTGGAGGAGTTGGCAAAGGCCGTGCTGCCTCTTGGCAGGCAGGACATTGAAGACCTTTGGCTAGAGAAACCGCCCACGGAGGTGCTCCTCGCCGTTGAAGAAGCTTGGAGAGGTTCGTGAAGCTCGTGTGTCCCGAAGAACGGTGCAATCTCATCATCATTTGGCGAACCTCTTCCAGTTTCTTTCCGGTTGGGGGTTCCGCTGGCAACCTTGTTCTCGTCAGTGCCAGCGAATCATGCTCAGGAACTGAAACAGGATCACCTCGTTGAAACCATGATTGCTCGAGGAGCACCGTCTCCACGTCCTCGGTCAAAGGACGAACCCCGTATTTTGCCTGAAGGCTCCAGGCAACTCCCGAAGCCATTCGCTTCTCCAAGGCCTGGGGATACCATTTCGGGTCGGAGCACCGATCACATCCTCCATGGTCTTCGACATGTTCATGATGCCCCGGACAGGAGCGCCGTAGGCCTGATTTCAAGGATTCACATGTCGTCATAATCCTCCAGGTTCTCCACAAAGGGAGGCTGCCGCACTTCAAACCAAAAGCACAGCCCTGGACGGTGAAGTCATAGATCACCATGTTATTCTCCACGGCCAGGTCCTTCAAGTACTCGACCTCGGCCCAGCACTTCTTCAGCTTCGAAGGAAGCTCAAGCACAAAATCTCGTCGATTTTGTAGATGTCTAGCCACGCTTCCAATGGCATCTCGAAGCTGAGCTCTTTCTCGCCGAACAGCTCGATCATGATTCACTTGCTGCTTCGGAGATACCAATTGCTGAGGAAACGTATTCTGCATCGTGGCCCGGAGAGGTAGAGCCACCCACATCATCTTCACATCTAACTTGTCAGGCAGGCTAGACATCCTCCGAAGTTCCTCAGGATTCACTCGTTTGGACTCATACCCAAGCTCTCTTACCCGATCGCACAGGGTTGTTGGGCCACCAATCTGGAGGAAGTCAGTGGCCACCCCGGTGTGCGTCATCACAGCTGCGGCCTCTTGCAAAATGCCAGAAACCAAAAGAAAACTACTTGCAACCAAAGTCTTCTTGATCTTTGAATTCACAGAGCGCTGGGAAGTGGAAGATCCAGCGCCGCCCGCCTTATACTTCTGGAACGCATCGACGGACTCCTGATCACGGTTTCCACCAGACGCCACCGGGGTATCCGTGTCGGGCTTTAGGTCATTGGCATCCTCACCTTGACCCTCAAAACTGTTCCAGGAACTCTGCACTCGCTTCTTTAGGCTCGCGAGTCTCTCCCAGAGGAGTGTGGATCGCGAGGTCCACGATGCTTGCTGCTCTGGGATGCTCCGGTCGAGGTCTTCACCACATGGTCGCTCAGCTCCTCGGTCTGGTCGGACTCCTCTTGATCTTGTTCCATCATGCCACGGAGGTTCACTTCCTCGAGAAGGGCTTCCTTCTGCTTTGCCAGCCGCTTCTCCAAAGCCAAGATCTCCTGGAGATTGTCCCGAACCTCCGCGTCGTCCAGATCCGTCGGAGCCACTTCCTCTTCCTCGGCCGGAAGACTGAGGGTCACAGGTGCCCTCTGCGCCCGCTTGGGCGTCGCCTTCGTCAAAGCTTCGCGGTCTGCATATCCAGCCCTTCGGTCCGCGCAGGTAGGAGCCGGTCGTGGTGTTGTTGTCGGTGTTTCCGTAGTCGAGGATCGCTCCGCCGTGCTCTCCCGCGCCTGAGGCTTCTTCTCCATGGGCTCGCTTAGCTTCACGGGGCGGCCATGTTGACGGAGTTGTCCCGTGATCTCCATCACCTTGTCGTTCACACGCTTCTCCGTCATCTCGCCCGCCGTGAACTCCATCCTCAGCTGGCTGATCGCCATCGCAAGACTCTCTCTCGAAGGACCGGCGGAACGGTAGCTGCCCTTGGCCTTCCCTTTTGTCCAATAACGAACTCGAAGGCCGCAGCGCTCGCAACTCACCCACTTCGCGAACTGATTGGCCCGCAGAGGTCCTTCCTTGTGGTCGCCGCTGCACGGCCATCCGTTCCACCTCGGGTCGTCGCTGGGACATGGCTGCAGCTCGAAGTTGCTGTGGCTGGCCATCTTGGCGTTCTCGAAGGTGATCTAGCTTGAGCCTAAGTGTTGCCATGCATGATTGAATGTCCGGATCACGCTCAGGAACATGTGTTCGATATACAGGATAGGCATAGGCACTCGGCTCAGGAAGTTCACCACAGAACGAACACTGACATGTAGTCTGACTGACCCTAAACATCACGTCTCTGGTCTCACCGAACTCATTCACATCATCCTCATTTTCCGCAGGAAGCTGCAACGAGTGAAGTGCTGCTCCAACTTTTGGAGGAGCGTCATCCTCGTCGGTGCCAGGAGTCGTGTTCCCGGCACCTCTTCGACACTCATCGGAAAAACCTGGGGTCTTCATGACATCACGAACGAGGTTGCTTTGGCCAGGCAACTCCACTCCGAAAGCCTCCTTTAGGTACTCCTGCACAGGCCCTAAAGGAGTACTTCGAGCAGCCAGGTCGACAACCATGTGGCCACCCAAGGTGGACACCAGCGGAAGGAAGGCCAAACCTCCATTCCTTTTCTGGATCAGCAGAGACTCATCATCATAGTTCACGGTGGCCTTCAGACTTCTCAAAGTCCTGCCCCCGAGGAGGAGCGGCGTGTCCTGTGAGCAAGGGTCGTCGAGGACATACACAGAGACAAGGCCCAAGGCAGGGGTGTAGGCATCTATCCTCGAAACCGCTTGCAAGGTCCTACCATCTCCAAAACGGAAGGTCGGCTTGTCAGAGAGGCAGACCTCATATCGGCAGCAAGCCGACTCCAAGAATCGCTCCATGGTCCTGATGCCGCAGGCGCTCTCGGTGGCGCCCGTGTCGACGATCACCTGACTAGGCTTCAATCGCCCAGCCAAATGGTCTGACCCAACGGAGAGCACATAGGAGAAGGCGAGGCCGAAATCGCGGGTCGAGCTCGTGTCGTCCACCCGGCACATAAGAAACGAATAGGCATAGCCCACATCATTATAGTACTCAGCCGGGGAGCCCTTCTTGCCATAGCTCTTGCCTCCAAAGCCCTTGCCCTTGCGCCCCGAGGACTTGCCAGAACCTTTCTTGCCGCCACCTCGTTCAGGGCACTCCCAATAACGGTGGCCAAAGCGGCCACATGAGGTGCACGGTCCTCCTTTGCCGCTCTTAGCACCCTTCGAAGACGAAGAAGAGGACGATCGGGCCCCCGAGGGTGACTTGCCAGCTCCTTTTCCATCGAGGGGGTGGTAGCCTCTGGCTTGCCGAACACGAGCCACAGCATCTCTGGCTTGTTGGAGAGTTTTCTGGGCCTCCTCGGCAATCGCATAGGCCTCTGCTTCGTCCTCCAACAAAGCCTTCTCCTCCTCAGTGGCCGGGACCTCCTCTGGAGCGTCTTCTCCGGCTTCTTCCAAAGGAGCATAGTAGGCCCAGTCGTCGTTGCCTGGTTCCTCGTTCCAGGCGGAGGATCCTTCAGGCCAATAGGCCTCATCAAGATTGTACGTCTCCTCCCAAGACCAATCGTCCCAGGAATCCTCGGTGACATAAGCATCCTCGTCCATCCACCAGGCGGTCTGCCGAGGACGACGTCCTGAAAAGTCACTTGTTACTCCATCATCATACATGGCCCTCAGAGCCTGGCGGATCGCCTGGAAGGTGGTGGTGTTGCCCGTCAAGGTTAGAACTTGCTGTCGTTCGGAAGCATGTAGACCACAGGCCTTGAGGAGGCGATAGCCCCTCAACTCATCCTCGAAAAACCCAGCAGAGGTAGCGCCAGACTCCTTGGTGTCCCGGGTGTCCTTCGTAGTCTTGGTTCTCGTCGAGGACGTAGGTGAGGAATCCGAGGCTCCCTTCGGGGATGAAGGCCTCTGGGATCCTCCTTCCGGAGCTTCAGGAGCCCCAGTCTCCGAAGGCTTGGTGTCCTCTTTCTTCTCGTCGGTCTCGTCCTCGTCGTCGGTCTCGTTCACCACAGGCACCTCGGAGATCATGACCTTAGGTCCTTTCGCTATCCGTCTCGCTCGCTGCAGGCTTTGCTGAAGCTCCGTGAAGAGCTCCTCTTCACGGACCAGAAGTTGAGGAACACTTTCTCCTTGTCTCTTGTGCAGGCTGGTCCACCGCTCCAGTCGCTGGAACGTGTCTGGTACAGGAAGTCGTTGGAGGGGGCTTCGCCGAAGGACCTCTAGAAGCTTTTCCAAGCCATGGGAGTTGCTATAGCTCGTCGGGTCCAAATTCCTCACAACAGACTTCGCCGAACCACTCAGACGGTGCCAGACACGAGGAGCTGCTAAAGATTGTTCCGAAGACTTCAGGGAACACTGGTACCATCTGCACTCCGTCGCAAACCGTTCAAAGGTGCTCGGGTTGCCGTCCCACGAGGGTATCTCGCTTTCTGTCGTGTGGAAAGACATGACAGCCCAGGTCCTGCGAGGTAGCCTAGAATCGTGTACAAGCCCTCGAGGCACTGGCCGCCAAGTCTCCTTCACAAAGCCCAGGATCAAAACAAAGGCGCCGAGCAGGCCACCAACCGGTAACCACCTCAGCGAAGAAACGCGGGCTGCAGCAGTAGTGGAGCGAAGCTGAAGCACCCTGGTCACCAGGAATGCTCCGCTGCCATGAACGTGGCACGCAGAAGCCACTAGTAAAAAGAGGCACGCAAGAGCCCTCTATGTTTTCCGCAGCTGCACAGCTCAAAGTCTCGAGCCCCGCCCTTCGAAGAGAGCACATGAAAAGCTCACACATGCTCTGACTCTCTGGTACTTGCAACTGGCAAACTTTCAGGCGTGACATGCCATGCCACGTCACCACAAAATCCCCAGAAACTCGCCGTTGATAGAACGGGAAGTTGCATGGTGGCTGCGAAACACCGAGCATTGCGGAGCCCATGTGCCCCTCCGGTTGGATTTCATGCCGGCTGAGGATTCTGGAGCACCCAACCGGCGGCGCGGGTGCTATGCAGAACCAACCGACCAACAGGGCCGGGCTCGTGAACTCCTGCCCGGGCCAAGAAGGGCAGAACGACACCGGAGGAGCTCGGCCGAGTACGCTGAGGTCAAGTCGAGTCGGAGGCCGATCGAGTCATCCGACCGACGCGTGAGAAGAGACGAGACTCAAGACTCGAGACGGATCACGCACAGGCAGTGCGGAGACGGAGATCAGGCGACTGAATCGGACAAGCTGTGCGGCTGCAGAATCACATCGAGGCGGACCTTGATCATGAAACGGCAGCGTGCTCCCTGTGCAGGCGCGGTGAACCTGAGCCAACAAGGAACTGGAGCAGCAGGTGCTTCTGGCACGGCTGCTCTGAGGCCGATGCTCGATCTCCACCACGTCCCGACTGAGGACTGGGGTCCTCGGTGCCATGGCCGAGAGGTGGGTGCGAAAAGCGGTCGCATGGCTCTCTTCTCCAAGAGTCCATGGGGTGGCGGAGGCACCAGCTTGTCCCCGAAGCGCAATGCGGCTCTCCTGCCGGCCCATCAGAGGTCACCAAGGTTCTGAAGGTGCCCCACACCGACACTTGCCGGCTTCGACGTGGGATGCGCAAGAAACGGGCCTGACGCGGTGCCGACCGCAAGCCCACGAAGGAAAGGGTGGAGCCCAGGAAGGCAACGAGCAGGACCTAGGTGGTCACAGCCCCGAGTATCAAGGTGTGGAGCCTCCAAGTCTCTTCAATGCGTTCAATAATTGGCTTGACATCGCCCCCACCCCACCAGGGTTTGGGAGAGCAATAAGGGTGTGATCAAAGACTCTGCGGCGACAAGGACACACGAGTCACTCCCGAGCAAAACTGCCTTCTGATGACACCGCAGGAAATTGCGAGTGATGAGTCTGCAACGCAAGGAAAACTAGCGACAGAGAAACCTGCTACTGGGAGAAACCTCTGCCGCCCACCCAAGCAACAAGACTACAACGAGACTGCAAACCACTTATGCAGAAAGGGAAGAGTAGAAGGACGGAAAGATGACAGACTCAGTATGACCCGTGTTGATGCTCAGTGCGCCAGGCGACGGCAGGCAGCAAGGACTTGGCCATGGCTGAGCTGGGTTTGGGGGCCTCTAAGGGCGGCACCAGAGCCGGGACAAAGGGGCTGCCAATTCCGTCCAGTAACCCCATGCAGACGTAATTCGCAGGTTGCGACATGTTGTGCTTCTAAGCGCCCCTGAAGACGACCACCCTCTTTGAAGGCATCTGGGCAAACGCATGCAGAAACTTTCGACCTCGAACAGACACAGAGAAGCGCTTTCAAGTCTGCACTGCACCCGAGCCTGCCCCTCCCCCTTTTCTGTGGGCTTGTGGCGCCGCCTAGTTATAGTTTAGAAGGAAAAAGTTCACTACTAAAAATGGAGACTGCGAGGGTTGGAGCAGATCCCGTCCATGCAAACCACGACGTACGACTTCGCTCGCAGGCTATTGCAGGATATGCTGCGAGCACTCACTTCTTGAGGCTTTTGACGTGCGCTGTTCAAGTTGCTGGAGACTCATCTGTGACTGGGACTGCTTGGCCAGCCCTCTCTCTGAATGGACATGCGAGTTTTCCACCTAGCGGGATAAAAGCAGCGATCCAGCTCTGATCCCTGATTGTCTTTCCATGAACACTTCGCAATCAGAGGTGCCTATCGTGTCTTCACCTATCGCATACTGCTTCGATACCAAAAAACGAGGTTAACGGCACCAGAAGACCATGCCGCTGCATTACGCAAGAGATGCGTCGATGATCAGATCCTGCACCTAGATTATGAGGGTTTGCAACTCACCGTCAATTGAAGCCAAGGCAAGTGGAAACGATAGGTAGCCTAGCTTGACCTCTTGTGATCCTACCAGCCTTCTGTCTTAAGCTGCCATCCGCTTGCAGGTGCGAAAGCCAATGCCCGGCGGCTCAGTGAGGCTCGCAGTATAGAACCTGTCAGCAAGTTGCGGGCAACCAAGGCTGGACTCTTCGCGTCTCTCCGCCATCTCCGCCTTCCCTTCCGCAGCTGGCTACCTGAGAGGCAAAAGAAAGCCACGGCCGCTGGTTCAGAGCAATCGCTTCACAGCTTCACAATTTTAGACGGAACTTTCCGCTTCAGAGGTACATGCGCAACAGCCCACAACTCACACCAAGTCACTGCAGGAAAGGATGCGCCAGGACCTCTCAGACTGCTGAAACGTGTGGCTCTGGGGTGCAGAGGTGGGCACCGTAGAAGGTAAGCCACAAAGCCCCCATTGCCTGGTCGACAGTCGGGCGCTCGGCCGGGTTCAGCTTCAAGAGGCTCTTGACCAGCTCCTGGGAGCTAAGAATCAAGAAATATATCTATCTATCTATCTATCTATCTATCTATCTATCTATATATATATATATATGTATATATAGTTTAATATTCTTAGTACCATTATTACTATTACTAGTACTATTATTTTATTATTACCAAAAAGAGGCTGCGATCACCCTTTGGGGTGTGGACTAACCGCTTCGCAGAGGGCTGGCCTGTGCCTGCGGAGAGCACTTGTTCAAAGGTGTCGGGTCGTACTCTGCGTTCACAATCTTCTCCTCGTCCTTGCCAAAGCGAGCCGCAGCCATGTACGGGCCGGGGACACTTCTGAGAGAGTTGGGCAGGTGTATTATTCAGGTGCCGGGCAGGAGCTTCGAGGAGAAGAGGCGAAAACTTCGGCAAGTGCATTTGCTGCGCAGCGTCAGCAGCGTCAGCAGCTCCACTGTACTTGTAGCATCATGGCAAGTCTGTGACCACCGAACAACGTGCATTCGGGGCTCTGAGAAGGGCTTGATGCCGGTCAGCATGACGTACCTCGGACGTCTTCTGTGCCACAAGGCCATGAGAACGATCTGACAGAAGCAGACGGCAATTGCAAGTTGCTTCTTGCCGAAGGGGGACATGGTGCATCCCAGACTCCAGAGATCCACAGCCTGCATCTCGGGGGATGGCACCAAATCGTTGTAAAAAAACTGCGCACGCGCGGCCTTGGTGAACTCACGCTTTGGCAGCTCCACGAACCTGGAAGTCGGGATCAAGGGCTTCAGTGAGCTTCATCTCTGCTGCTACGTTCCGGTTCGGTAAACGAGACGTTCCACTCGTTCTTTGCATGGGGAGCTATGCCGATACACTGATACACTTGGAGGTGTTTGCGCGGGGAGCGTAAAGCGCAGTGGCAGCAGACAACACGAAGCAGCAGGAATCACACGAGAAGGGGGCTGCCAACAACAGCTTCCCGAAGGAAACTGAAAAGCTTCAGTCCGTGCATCCAAAAGGCTGAACTTGGAAGGGTGCAGACAGTCCACCGAGGATCTCCGTGATTGCAGTGACGCCGCCCTGCGGTGCCGCTCTGCTCTGTGCAAACTGTAAGCTTTATAAACTCATCGACTCAGGATGGAGACGACTCGCTTCATCCTATGACACGGCTGAGCTCCCACCTTAGTTCCGGCGCCGAGCTCGTTGAAATCCTGCGGTTTTGACAAGGCTAACAAGATGGTGACTGGAGCATGCAGCACGGGGATCCTTCACGAAGGGCATCTCGAGGATCTCCTGGCCGTTGATGTGTGAGATGGCCCAGCCGTCACCAACCTTGAATATAGATCAAAAAGAGAGATGCTGGCAAAGTAGGAAAGCAGCTGCCTTGCAGCCTCTCGACTCTGGCCAGAAAGCATCTAAAAGAAAGATATAGGAGTGGAGTGGCCTGCCCAGACCTCCCAAACCGATCTGAGGCCCCGAAAGTTTGCCGAGCCACGCCGAAGCCCGCTGCCTGGCCTCCGGGCTCGATGCCGTTGACCATGGCGCCCTTGCCATCCTCAGCTTTGGAGGGCTTTCTGAGTTTCAGGGTTGGGGGGTTTTTGACAGGGGCTTGAGGCAGACCTCAGCCACTGCCGTCGCTGATTTTGGATTCGATTCTGTGTGACATGGCTTGTTCTGCTCCTCTGCCACCGTGCCAAAGAGCCGGTCGCTGCGTGACGATGCCGAAGCCCGGGCTCTGCTGCTGCGGAGGCCTCAGGGCAAAGCATGAAGCTGCCACCGGCTGCCACCCGCTGCCACCACCCAAATGCGTTCAACTGTTCAATCTTCGACAGGCGTGGAAACACTAGTTCTGTTCGAGTCTTGAACCACCCAGCGGACCGGCGAAGACCCATGAAGCCGTTGCAGCTTGGGTTGATGGCTCTTGACTGGTGCAACAATCTCCGCAATGCCGAACCGAGAACCGCGAGCGTGGAACCTCGCATAAACTTCATGACAGGGAGCTGGAAGGTGTATGGGCCGTGCGTGGCCAGTTGCACACCCTTGGGTGCAATCCTCAGAGAGACCCTTCTCAGGTGAAGGTGATCCAGACACTCCTCTTGCAAGACGATTTAGTCAAATCTTTGTTGCCCTTCGGCCCTGCATCTCACCAGGCCGAGGTGCATCATCTTCGCACTCACGAGCTCCGGTGCCATGATCTCCTGAGGGAGGGCAGAACCTCTTCTACACGATGAGAGCACGTCTACCCTGGCTTCGGGAACACCTCAGAAGGTACGGGTTGCGGCATCAGAATTCGGAAACCTCCCGACGTCGAGCCCCTGTCCCACACTGTACAGATGCAGGCACACTTGTGGCATCTCAATAAACACGTTGAGGAATCTAGCGATAGGCTCACCCCTTCTGCCGGCAGGTCGTGTTCGGAACGCAGACTCCGAGGCTGTATATCTCCTGAACCTACGGAGCTTTTGAACGAAGCATCGATCATACAAGCCATGTCACCTGTCGTCTGCTTGACTGACCGGGATATGCAGCTCAGTCACGGTGGTGCCAACACAGCTTCGAGCCACGGTGCCAGAGAGGTTCCTTGTTGCTGCGTTTCTGTGCAGGTCACTCGTACGCCATGCTGGTTGCTGGCACATTCTGCGCTCCCAGGACTCCCTGGAAGCCCCTGTTTACCTGCCCCGCTGTACATACCCTGTCTCCCGTGCTGCAGCAGAAAGTGTACTCCACCACGTCTCTGTGATGCTGAGACCTCTTGTGGATGCAGATCGCCACACCGCTTGGGGTTCGGTGTGCACCTCCGCAGCACGCCGTTATCGTCAGACTTCTTCTCTTTTTTTTCCCTTCGTTCAGAACCCGCCGCGATACCAAGGCAACTTGGTTGCATGCTTGCTGGCTGGCTTCCGTGGGCACCTGCTCGTGGTTTCAGAAGGCCCAGGGTCCAGGTCGGGCCAAGGGCCCACCTTCGGTTCACTGGGGCCTTTCTCTTGCGGGCCTTCACTTGTGGATGTCAGGAAGATCCGAAAGAAGCTCCCTTTTCCCCCGTCCCTCGAATTCGTCTGTATTTTCAGTGCATCTGTACTGTACTGACACACGAAGCGAGCGAGTGAGTGAGAAAGCGGTCGCAGCCTAACGCCATCCCGGCTTAGCAAAGGATCGGGCACGCTGGCACAGGGCTCAATTCGGTGTGTTTTCTCATACTGTCGGTGGGTGCACTGACGAAACCTTCAAGCCGATCAGCTGTCGAAGTTTTAGCGCTCATGCCCTCTCTAAGTGGCTTCATCTCCCGCCTCTGCGCAGTCTTCCGCGATCCAAGCTCTCAGTCTCTTCCCCCTTGTGTCTGTCGGCTGGTCTGACCGAGCTGCTTTGCCACGCCGAAGTCGATCAGCTTGACCTCGGCACTGAAGGCAACATTCGAGTTGTGTTAAACAGCATGGAGCTGGCTTCAATGCTCCTCGAATCACCTATCAGCGTAACAATTCCTCGAGTCTGGGCATCTCCACTAGGCCGCTGACAGGAGTTTGGGCAGTGAGCTGCTGGGCACAGACCTCGCAGGCCAACAGTTGATGGCTTTGCAACAACTAAACAATCCGTATTCTAAGGGGGGTCTGTCTGCGCTTGTCATGCTCCTCATTGCCTGCGCCCTGGGGCCTAAGACGCTCATCCCAAGAGCAGGGAGCCAATGCAAACTGCAAGCTTTTTGCAAGTCGAGTGGCGAGGATGTTCTCCGCCTTCAGGTCTCGGTGGACGATGTCCCTCTCCTTACAAAGACGAATCATCCTTCGGACATTAGCCGAAGCAGTCCCGAAGCATGTGAGAGAAGCCCAAGCCCAAACCTTAGAAGCCAATTGAAGCAGGCGGCATGGATGAACTTGAGGCCCATGGCAGTCTGCTTGGTGACGCTCTTCACGACATCCTGCGACTTCACCCGGCACAGTTGATGCTGTATGCCGGTGCTCCACCCAGCATTTAGGCCAAATGCCCTGAAGCGCTCTCTGATCCAAATCATTACCTGCACTGTCTGAAGCCGGAAAAGACAGCGAGGCGAGGGATCTCCTCCGGCAGGCTGGTCTGCCCGTCTTTGATGTAGCCTGGGTCTGTGGCGATAGGTCGGCATGCTAGGGAGCTTCAGCCACGGGCATCCAAGACTGTGTCAGGCGAGCCTGCAAGCTCTCCACCGTCGACGAGCTCCATGACAATCATGATGTACTGAGCCTGCGGAGACTCACCAAACGAGCCCAACAAGAAAGCTCCAGCCGTTGCGCGGATGGTCCACCTGCGAAGTGCCCGGCCGGTAGGCATCGAAGCAGCCCAGGCAAGCGCAAATGTTGGGATGGCCCTGGATTTTCATCAGCACCTGGGACGAAACGCTGCCTTTGAACCGAGTCCTCGCAACTGAAGCACATGAAGCCTCGGTCTCTTTGCGGATGTCCGCGATCTTCTCGTCACAGGAGGGATCCTGCGGCATCGACAGCTAGGATCCGTCGGACTGCGGCCGGGCGCACAGCGCTCCATGAGCAGTCGCCAGATGGGGATGGTCTTTACGGCGTGCTTCACGTTCGGAGTGCTCCTTACAAACCCAGGATTGGGAACAACGTCATCGGAAGGGCTCTTGAGCCAAGCCACTGCTTGTGGCAGAGGTAGACGGTTCCCTGTCCGCCAACACCGAGGACCTTGTCTGTCTCGATGACGAAAGGATCCTCATTGGGAAGCCCATTAAAGGGGGCGGGACCTTCATTGTCTGTCTCTGCTTTTTTGATCCCCTGTTTTGTTGGCTCCTCCGGAGGGCCGAAGACCTTGAACTGCTCAATGGAGCCGAGCGCCTTCGAGGGGCTCAGGGCACTGCATGGCACCTGCCCTGGGACCCTTGTTTGGGGTTCAAGGGTCGTCTTGGTCTGATCGTGCGGAAGCACACCGGAGAGGGCCTGAAATCCAAGGTTAGAAGCCCCAGTGCAGGCAACTAGACTTCCAGAGCAGCCGGCAGAGCTCCCCAAAAAGCAGTGCCAAGCCCCGGTCCTTCCCGGAGCAGAGCACCGGAGCAGAGCACAAAAAAAAACCAGGGCGGCGCCTTGGTGGCCACCCGGGCACCGCGGGCCGCTCGCTTCTGGCGCAGCAGGGCTCACAGCAGGGTTTTAGTGTTTGGGGGTTTAGGGTTTCGGGGCTTTTAGGGTTTAGGGGTTTAAGGGTTCAGTGGTTTAGGGCAAGCTTCTTCGACAGTCTTCTTCACACTGCTCATGCGCCCACCTCGGTGCCAGCACGGCGTGCCAGTGACGCGCCAAGGCAGAGTGCTGCCGCACCCACGGCAGTCGCAGCGGATCCCTGGTAGCCTGGCCGTGAAGCCGTGTGCAGAGCTCCCAAGCGAAGGGCACAGAACATGCAGCATACAAACTGATGAGAGCGGGTACAAAGCGGACTTGACCTGACAAGTCCGGGAGCTGAAGTAAGCGAGCTGGTGGCTGATGCCCCGCCCCAAAATATGTCCCGAAGCTTCGGCCAAAAGAACGCCCCCGCCTTGGCTCGGGGCCTCTGCGCCGCGCAGGGCTGGGGTGCCCTGGACAGGGCTCAGGGCGGCCACGGACCTGAGCCACGTGACTGAGGCCAACAAAGCTTGCGTAGTCGAACACAGCTAGTAGACGGAGAATCAAACATGGGGCTATGCGCAGAATCGCGCCTCCCTGGCCTGGGGGGTAGTGACTGCAGTCTTGAAGAGGGGCGAGACAGAACTGAATCAAATCAACACCTCAAGCGAAGCCAAGCTCAATGGGCATGATTTGCTGCCAGGTGTCTGGGCGGGTGTCTGCACAAAGGTCACCTCAGCACGCTGCAGACTATCCATTCAAGAAATTCGAAGTGGGTGACAGCCTGCAGCCAGTCACTCAATCCACAAATTCCTACTGCCCCACAGAGCCCCGAAGCCACAGTAGCTCAATATCCTCAAGACCTCGAAAGCAAAGAGAAGAGCAGCCGAAGGCCAAAGCGAGGCCACCTATCACTACGGTTGCTCCCTTAATGCGAGCGACGCTCATGGCTGATGCTGCGTAGACCGAGGTCGCAGGCAAAGCTCTAACAACGGCTCGAACAAAAATTCTGCGGAAGGTGGGGACTGGCCAAACCACACCTCTGCCACAGCAAACAGCGCAGGCCAAGAATGAAAAAAGTCTCTGGATGGAGATGTACCAACTTGAATAGTGCAAGATCTTAGACTGCAGTGTGCGGATCAATAGCTCGCTGCCTGTTGCATAGGAAGCTATGGGGCTATGGGTGCAAAGCCCATAAAGTGCTACTGCTAAAGCCTGGCAAAATGCAGATCGCCACTTTGGGATCAAGGTCAGCGCTCACAAATGGGTCTTCGGACCTTTATCCCGTGCCCAGGTGAAACGCCCAGCCTAGCAGGAGGTGCAAACAACGAACCCCGGCTACACATCCTGCCTCGGCACGACGTGTTGCTGCAGGAAACACCCTCGCCCCTCGCACAAGCTGTAGCACCGTAGGAGAGCCTGACTCCAGAACGACAACCTCGCCTCACCTGCGCAATGCAAACCTGGCCCCCGCCTCGCCACCGAATCCTCAGCGTAAACTCAACGCGATACACCACAGCGGAACCCAGGGTTCAGTTCGCTCAAACTCCCGCGGGAACCCTCTCTTCCGCTTCACACTTCTGATACAAAGGCTGTTGTCGTGCAAGACCAATCTGCAGAAGACAGGGTTCTTGGGATACGTTATCGTGGAAAACGCTCAGGCACCATCTCGACCTCGCAGCACACTGGCGCTCAAAAGCAAGGACGAAGCCAGAGACCTTTGTCTGAGTGCTAACGACCCGAAGCTACACATCTTGCGTGGCGTGCATACCCAAGCAGCATCAGCATGAGTTTGCAAATCGAAGGTGTCCTTGACATTCCTCGACCCGGTGCCGCTGGTGAGTCTGGCCGAGGCTGACGCACTTGTGGGGCATTATGCGTCTGCATCTGGCCTGACGAAGGAGCTGCTTCCGCACTGACCACTGCGAGACCGAGACCCACTAGAAGCCCCTCAAACACACAGGAAAGTCTTTCCCCTTTCACTCGAAGCCAAGATACAGGACCAGGGGCATGTCGTAAGGGTCCTCTGGAGGAACGCCCTCCAAGAGCTGCTGTGCATACTCCTGGCCCCATGGGGCCCATATTTGGCTCTTCTTCTGGGGCTTCACACTCTCCCACAAAAGGTTTCGAGCACGTGTTCGAGGACAGAGAATCAACCCTACTTCCCCGGTTGTGTTGGACTGAGCTGGCCAAAGGGTCATTAGCTTGGCCTTCACATTTCACTGACCGAACAGACCGCTTCTCCATGCCTCGGTCAAGAGCTGGGGCGCAAGGCGGTCTGCCAGAGCATGGTGGTTCCGAGGGGCGCAGGTGGCCTGGCTTCGGAAAGGGTTCGAGACAAAAGGAAACTACACCTTGTGCCTTTGCGACTTGCTTTAAAAAGACTGACACACCGCACAGCCCCTGAAAAACCTGGTTGTTGGGGTGCCGGCCAACCTTGTGTCCGGCACAGAAGAAGACGCCCTCCCCAGAAACGAAGACGTCCACCTGAGAGCACGAATCAAAGAGCCCCCCGAAACGGGGACGCCTCCCGTCGCCGACGTTACATGCCCAAGATGCCCAAGCACCCGACCGGTTCTTTGGCGGCTGTGGCCTTCCAGTCCTGAGTGGAGAGAAGACAACTTCTGGTTCCAGCTCGGCGTGGGCCTTCTAATGAAACCCCAAAAGAGAGAAGCAGCTGGGGGACAGGGTGGGAGGACAAAGAGCCCGCCGCTGGTCTGAAAGAAATGCGGGCCCCAGAACTTCGTTTCGAAATGGCCACATTTTGATACGGCCTTGCCCTGGCAACAGATTTTGGTCCCAGCATCCGGGTGACAGCCCACGCGCCGCTGGATGATGGAGTAATAGTCCTGCCAAAGCTCGAGAAGGGTCTCTTTCCTCTGGGCTTCGCACGCCTACCTAGAGATAGTTTTCCAAGGGCGATCGCAACACCGGTCCGATCAATCGGTACTCCATAATTCACCTCACCATGTAGATCTTGTCTAGAACAGCTTCCGATAGACTGCCGACCGAGAGCTTCTTGGGACCCCCAGGAAGGACATGCGAAACCTGCCCTGCCGTTGGGCGGCTACAGCACCGTTCAGCAGAAGACTTCTTGGGATTGGGCCGTCCACCGCGAAACGGCACGGCAGGCGCCCCCCACCAGGGTGGTCACCTCTCCAACACGTGGCCATGCAGCTCTCAGGGACCTGCACCAGGGCCGGCGACCCTGGGGCCCGGGCCGTCTTCTTCTTGAGATACAGCTCGATGTAGCGGATCCTGAGCCCGGGAGGTTGGTTGGAGATGAATTGCCTTCTAAAGGCGTCTGCAAGTTACGGCCATGGCGACTAAATCCGTCACAAGAAGGTGTTACCCCAGCATCCCAAAGGCCTGCGGAAGTTGTCAAGCACGAACAGATGCAGACCTGTCCAGGCAGGGCGGTGTGCTGGCTTGGGAATCCTGATGCGCTGGTGTAATCGTTTCCGACAACAAGTACGAGCCACAACAAACTGCGTTATTGCTGCGCTGTCACCATGTTCCGAGGGCTCAAGTTTGTACCCATCCATCCAGGGTCAAAACCATGGCTTTGTTTCATCTGGCCACAGCGACCGCTTCTGCCTGGCTTGCAAACGTAGACACCTACTCCCCGATGGCTTTCAGGGCTTCGGCCCCAGGCTTCTGCCAGGGAAATCTCTGCCACTGAGGTGAACACACGCCACCGATGCCATGCAAGCAGCCACGTCCCCCAAGTAGCACACGACAGTACAGTCACGCAAAAGCGCGGTGAACGTAGATTTCCCACCGGCCAACAAAAAAGAGTTCGACAAGCAAGCACGAACCAAATCTTCGAAGACCACATCTCCTCCCCAAGCTCAGGTACGACACACCTTTTCAACGTGTCGCATCCTATGGCAAAGCGCAAAAGCTGTATCCAGTGACAGGGTGCTAATTCAAACTTGGACATGCTCTTTCTTACGACAGATGATCAGAACAAGGAAATGCTGTGATAGACACTCATCAGGCTAGTCCATCCCATAGCGCAGTCCTGCAGCCGCTCTCTCTGAAGCTGTTGTAGGAGTCGTGGGCTGTCTGTTTGCAGAACTGACGAGAGGGGCCCTTCTGCTGGGGGGGCGAACGATGTCCTTGGCATACCTTCGGTGCGTCCAGAACGGGGGGGGGGGCAATGCAGCTGCCGCCTCCATAACGGAGTCAGCGAGAAAGGTCATGGCAGCTACCTGTGCTTCCTTCTCAGTGTCTGCGTCTCCGCTGACCGTCTTGTCCAAATACGCTGGGGTGCTCAATGCCTGGAATCTCCCGCCCTCCAACATTTGGCAAGTGTAGTAATCAGCAATGTTCTGGACGTTGCGGTTGGCATCATATCGATCGGCACCTTTCTTGACGTTGCGACCGGCATATCTGCCAAAAAATACATGAACAGTTTGCCTTGGTGGGCCACAGGTCAAGTGCAGCCTTTCAGATGTCATGATGTCCTGCTCGGAAATGCGCTTTGTCTTGCCCTTGCGCGGCAAGGGCGGATTGGTCTTTGGAGGATTCTCTGGAAGACTCTCCTTGCTTCAGCTTGCCACAGGGAATTCAGAGCACGGCTTGAGTGGACATCCACTGCAGCTGCGCAGCTACAAGGCTCTCAGATGGCACAACGAAATCTTCCTCGCAACGAGCATGAAAACAAAGAGAGAAAGACTGAATCTTCAATGCTTCTGACGCCTTCAGAGTCCATGCCTAAGCCCGAAGGCTCGTCGAATTGAGCCTCCTGTCCGGGCCTCACGCCATGAGCAATGCTTCAATGCTTCCATGCGCTCCGCTTCGACAGTCAAAATCCATCTCTGCATTGCAGGGAGTTTGAAGCATTAGCTGACGGCAGAATCTTGGGGCACCACCCATCCCTCCAACCTCGCGTGTCCTTGGAGCCTCGTGCTTGCAGCGACGGCTGAGTGGGATGCCACGACCGGGCCCGCCTGCGATTGTCGCAACGCGTCCCGAGTCGTAGTTCAGGACGCGAATGCAGTGGTTACCACCTGACACGGAGTCCCGGAAAGGCCAACTTGAGGGAGCACGAGCGCTGCTGATCTTGACACCTACGAAGTTATCACCTACGCCGAAGGCGGAGCTAGCTGGCATGGAATGCTTCGTCACAACAGAGAAGACGAAGTTGCTGCTGCTCAGACTAATCCACGTTCCTGTATTTCGACTGCCCCCACTTCTTTGTTGCCACTCCTGTATACTCCTGACAAATGACCCCGAGCCGCTGCAACCAATCTTACTGCTGCCGGGCCGCTGTCTGCCACGTAGAGACGCAGAGGCTGCACAGGGATATATCGTTTCAGCTAGAGCTAGCAAAGCTGGCTCGGAAGTGTCAGAGTCGACTACCTTGCAACACCTTGAGACACTCGCCATCACCGCCGCTATTCCTACAATCGGAGACAGAAAGCAGAGCTCCGGGTCCGACCCTTCGGGGGTCTATCGTGATGACGATGCCCTTTGGGTTGTTGAAGCGCGCCTCCGGGCAACTACACGGCAGTGTCTTCCGGTGAGTCTCTCGATGGAGGGGGCCCCCCGCGCCTTCAGCCGACTGCCATCCACATGGCCGGGGAGACCTCGAGCGCCTGCGTACTCCTGACCAGACACACTTAGCCTCTCAACGCAAAACTCCTGCTGCTCTTGCACTCAGAACCGTTTACTGCCCCACGGAGCTCTCCGTGTAGAAGGCCGGCCAGGTCACGTAGCGGCTGGTGGCTTTTACCAGCACTATCTGAGGGCAGAGTGATTCTTCTGTGTGCATGCGAAACGCCAAAGCAAGATGAACAGGTGCAGAGCCCAGATAGCCGTGGTGAGCCTGGTGCTGCCGCTGATCAGACAGCCAGATCCTAGGCAAGCCATGTTGCTCGCACGGAATTTACAAGCCAAGGTGCCAACTGATGCAAGAGGCTGCAAAAATTTTGTGCAGACACCGCGGGTAGCGATCCCAGAGGATCCGAGAAGCACAGACCCATGCTTTCCGCGGCCCTGGCTGCCTTTCCCGGTCGACCACGGCGTTGGAGGGCCACAGGACCTCCCACTGCGTGCACCCTGCGCCTGCTCTCTGCGCTTCGCCGCTCATCGAGCGCCGAGCCTCGATGTACTGGTCGAAGCGCCCTCGGTGAAAGGGCAGTTTTTGGGAGGCGCCGGCACTCCGAAAGAGGTCCCAGCAGGCATGTAGTGATCAAAGTGCCCGACGGTCCGGCGTTGTCCGGTTGTGCTCCAGCACGCGGGAGCCCAGATAGCCGCTGGCCTCCCCCAAAGAGAGCGCTGAGATCACAGAGGAAAAGAGATTTCCGACCTGGTAGTAGCGGTTCTGGAAGCCAGGCCTTGGTGGCGCCAAGCCCAGCGCAGAAGAAGCTTCTCTCACTTTTTCGCGCACCGTCCTTGCGGGCCCGTTTCATGGGATGCACGCTCCGGCTCAGGATCGACTTCGGGGATGGGCTGCTTATGCCGGCTTCTACATGCACGCTCAGGCCAGCACTGTTGGAAGCCTGGGCCAGCATTCCGAGCTGAGAGCTTACTTTGGATCCAGAGCGAGTATCCAAGGTTTGGGGGTTTGTACCTCCCAGACTATCAGACTATGCTGAGAGCGTTTGTCCCAAGACTCACAACCTATCCACTGCACACCGTCTTTGGGAAGCGTCCGTCATTGACACCTTGCTTGTTCGCAGCCAGCAGAGCCTATAAACCCAGACTCCATGTGCGATCTCCTAATGCAGATACTGGCTTGCAGCGGGCTCACAAGACAAGCTTGCCACCGAGCATTTATGCACCCGTTGCTGTCAATCTTTTCCTACAGGGGTCATCAACACACATGGCCCTAGTTTGATGGCAAGCCCAGGTTGGATTGCCCAAGATGGTATGAACCCCTGCGAACTGAGGAGGCGATCAGTGATGTGATCAAGACCAGAGAGAAGACCCCCACACTTGGCGCCCCTGCTGACCGGAGCGCCGGGTCCCGTGTTTTGTGCCAGGGCCTGTTGGAATAAGAACTCTCGGCAGTCCATGGTTTATAGGGTATCCCGAACGCGTCCTGGAGGGCAAGTGACAGAACCGAAAGCTCGACACAAGTGAGCCATGTCCAACCCATGGCAGGCCCTACTACACAATGGCAAAGTTTGATCTGCAGCTGCACGGTTTGGGGTCTCATGGGTCTCACATGTAGCTGCGCTGAAGAGGGGATGACGGGGCAAGGCAAGTTTTGCAGGTGTATGCGTGGACGTCTTGCTGTATGGGGCACAAAACCATGCAGTGGCCGTGTTCCAATTGTCTATGTACAGCTTGCAAGAGCCGGTTCACGAAGAGCATGAGCAGGTTCGCTACTTCTGAAGATGTGGTCCACGGCAGACCGCATGACTGAACCGAATCATCTCTCACAAGGGCCATCGCCTCACTCCTCGTAACTGCCCCTAGGGGCTCTGGGCCCCTGGGACGCTAGATTTGAGTCCTGTTGCGTCCGAAGTCTAGCCCGACTTTGCGACGGAGATGCTGCAAACTGAGGATGTGGAGAGAAGGCCGGACGAAGGGTTCTCGTACACATAAAATCTGTGCGAAGAGTCTGCAGCTTTCACTCGCCGCGGCATGTCATCTCCACTAGTCTTTTCGGGGACCTCCGTGAGAAAGACGCCCTTGGAAGCCACGCAACCCGAAAGCCTGCACCCAAATCCCCGGAGCCTCCACTGACGAAAGCAATAATAACTTGGCAGTGAGACTTGTGGTTCTAAGCTCCCTTCTTCTGGGCTGCCGGAAATCGGAAACATCAGACGATCCTGCCCTGAACCCAATGCTAGGTATTTCCGGCAGCACACTGCCAGGCTTGCAAGAAGTGCGACCGGGCGCAGCTCGGCATGCTGACCACGTTACATGAAACTTTCAAGCAACCTCACTGGATGAAAATTAGACTGTCTAAACCGTGGAACTTCAAGACTTCGCTGAGGTTTGAAGTCCTTCTTCATAAGCTCTCCACCCGAGCCCGCTCAGCGCCCCGGCGGCGGCATTCCCATCATGCCCATACCTGGCTGGCTCTATGCCGTTCTGCAACACTTGCACGGGGTATCAAGGTCTTGAAGTATCCTGCGGCACGCTTGAGCACAGCATCGCTTCATGCCGCTTGGACGGGGTCTGAGCTCGCTGGGGTTTGCTGAAAACCGCCGGCCTGGAGGAGGCATACCTTAGACACGCAGCGGTGTAGAGAAAGTTCTAAGATTCTAAGCGGTGCACTCGCGATCACTCGCGTCAGCAGCAGTCTAGGCCTGCAGCCAAGTTGCTATACATTGCCGGGATCATGCCCGGAGGGCCCATGCCAGGCAGAGGCATTGTGTACATGGCCGGTACACCTGAGAGGTTTGAAGGATTTCTAGCATCCGAGGATTCTCGGCTGCGAGTTGTTTCTAAGCTTGTCCGTGAAGAACGACCGTGCACGGGAGCGCGTCTGCAACACACGGAATCCCATCAGGGACATGTCAATTCTCGCTTGCCTCTCTTCGATTTGGTCTCTGGCCTCCTGGTCCGGGCACGTGAGGCAGGCCGTACCTTACATCTCGGAGACTTTCAAAACAGCTCAGCCGTGGCTCCACGTAGAGCTGGTGGCAAACCCCAGAAAGGGAAAGGACAAAACGCAATCCCAAATCCCAGAGATTCGAAATTTCACGATGCCAGGTTGCATCGGCGGCATCGGCATTCCGGGTGCTGGGCCGCTGCCGAGTACTGCCGCCATAGACCTCGTGATCGAGCGAGCCAAAACCCCGTCTCCCGCATCATGCGCCGCATCCTGTCGGGGCATACAAGTATCTACTTGTACCTGCTTCGAGTGCTCCCATGGCTCCACTTGGCACCCAGCAGGAACTTCTCCGACCGGTTCCGATGCTGCGAGAGGTCCCAGCGGATCGCCACAGCCTGAATACCAACGAAGCGACGTGCAGCGCGGCAGGTGGCATGGGCACATGGCGTTTGAAGGCACCAACAAACAAAGAGGATAGCCATGTTCCGCCCTCCTCCCGCCTGGTGCTGCGGCGGAAGAGCCCGCAAGGCTTTGGCCGCACGGCTCTGGCGAGGAGTGGCTCGGAGGGAGGGAACGAAAGAAAAGCTCCACTGAAAGTAAAGAGACTGCTTGAGACTGGTCAGCAGAACAATCGTGTTTTGTTGTTGCTTTTGTTTGACTGTTGAGGTTGTTTTTGTTGGGCTCCTTCTTCCACCTGCAGAACATCCCGGTGAAGGGTCCAGGGACCAGGAGAGGGCCCAGGGAGTGAGGGTTTCGGCCCTAAGCCCCTCCCTTGAACGATTTAAGGCTTCGGCCCTAAAGCGTCAAGCACCTAGGCCCAGGAACTTAAAGTCTAAACCGAAGCTTGAAAACCCTAACCTCAACCCTCAACTCTCAACTCCCCCTAAACCCTAAAACCCTAACCTCAACCCTCAGCCCCAACCTTGAAGCCCGACCTGCCCTGCAAAACCCTAGAAGGAGTCTTGGGCGGCAAGCCCGAAACCGGGCACATATATTTGGGGGGAGGGGGTGCGCGTTTCTCGCCATCAGTTGACCTACCTTGCGCCGGGGGGGGGGGAGTTGTTAATCAAGACTTCCCATTGCTGCTGATGCCTCTTCGACGGGCATTTGGGAATCCCTTGCTCGCACCTTGAAACCTCTTAAGCCTGGTGCGGCCTTGAAACGGGAGGACTTTCGGGTCGAGTGTCGCGCTTACTGCACGTCCCAAAGTCTCGAAGGAAGCCCGAAGCCTCCAGACCCTGAATCTGAATCGGTGTGGGAAACCTCACCCGAAGTCACCATCCCACACTCCCACGCCAGCTTCAGGGGGCCCCCACGTCTAGGTGGTTGTCCTGCAGCAGGTAGCGTTCACAGCTTCTCGATTGGATCGTGGCTTCGTGGCTGCTTTAGAGTCGGTTGCTTCACGCAGCGATCTGATCACTGCGGGCATATGATACGTCCTTCATAAAGTAGCACCGGACAGCTGGCTAATGCACATCTGCTCACACGAGCGTCAGACCTGAGGACCTGCAATTCTTCAGACTTAAGCTGATTTTCACCGACTTCGAACCGGAACCTTGGAGAGTGCAACGGAGGCGGCATCGCGAGCCCTGTGCCCTGATCGCCTTTATTCTGCTTCCCCCTGGCCATTGGTACAAGCACAAGGTGAGACCGCCTCGATGTACTTGGCAACAGCCTGTGCCGTCGCTTGAAGCCTGCAACATGAGCATCTTCCAATGAGTGTACACGGCTTGGACCGTGAAGTCCGTCTTGCTTGGTCATCCAACCCTCGCAGAACCGATGACTGTCTCTCCTTCGATCTGAAGAAAATGCATTGCAGCAGCAGGCCCCGGCCTAAACCTCAAAGGCTGAGGCTTCGGCATCGCGTCTCCCCAAAAACCCAGTGAATCGGACCCGCCTGCTGAAAATGATCGCGGCGCTCTACGGTGCTGGCGAACATGCACTTCAGCCAACGTAGACTCGAAGTCTCACACTTGTTAGGACATGCAAGGCCAACCCCCGTCCTGGAGATGCACAAAATGACCGCATGCCCACTACCAGAACAGAACACGTTGGATGCGTGGAGTTGAACACTTGAGCCATGCGTTGCAGACCTCGGTGTGCTTGGGATTCACCTCAAGGACACTTGGACTGCTCGTAGAATTTCTAAGCCCCGATTCCTGGGAGAGGGAGGTTCAAGCTTTAGTCAGTCAGGCCGTGTAGGGTTTGTGCTGCTTAGACCTTGCTGGTGGGCCATGACCCTGAACTCCCGGGAACCACCCGAGCTCCAGTTCAAGCATTGTCCACACTTTCCTCTCCGAGAGTTTCTAAGAGTTTTCAGCCCAAAACCTGCAATCAGAAGTGGATTGCCTGAAGCCTCCACAGAATCATCAGGCCAAAGCATGCCTCCTGACTTGGACTTCTCCTCTTGGTTCTGAAGCTCGCGCACTCGTGCAATCATCACCTTCGACCTCGGCACCGCTTTGTGAATCTGTCTCTGGCCCTCGGCCTCTGTGTATCTCCTTTCCACTCTCAAGCTTTGATTCGGAGGAATGGGTGCTGACTTCGCAATCGGAGGCCAGAGCACCCGCCGCTCGCTCTGTCTTGTGCTTCTGCGAACTTGTGTTCGCACACCCACTGGTTTAATGAGTGGGGGGATAAAGGACAGTTTGCACGGCTGAGGGTCCTTCCGCTCAGCTGTAGGCGTGAAATTTCAGCACCCTGGCCTACCTCTCTCTCGCTCTCAAGAGGCTGAAGAGAGGAGCGGTCCCAAAGCACTCATGCAGCTCCGTGAAAGTCTGCAAACCGTGGCTTCACTGTCCGGATAGCGGACAGCGGCGTGGCTTTAGACTGAAGGCAATAACCTACATCCGCATTTTCCAATCAGTCCTGGGATCGCTCTCGCAGGTTGCTCTAGGGCGGGGTTCGCCGGGGCGCACGAGCCACCCCCCCCCCCCTCCAGCACCGGGCCACGAGCCACCCCCTTTCAACTCTTCTCGGCACAAAGCCTTGGGTGCTGGACCGTCTGCTAGCTCGCTGTTTATCTCCCCCAGTCTCTTGTTCTTCTTCCTTCATGTCAAAGGGGCTGGTCAGGCCCCCGGCCCTTAGGCCCCCCCACGTACTTAGCGGGGCTTTCGGGGGGAGCAGCTCTGCTTGACTCTTGCTTGCTTCGTCTTCTTGCATTGCTTGAAAAGCACACGGACCACCCAACGAGTGGACGCGTGAGCCACTCCTTCTTCGTTTTTTGCTCCCCCAATGGGACCAGGGACCCGACGGATTCTGCACATCGCCGGTAAGGGGCCGAGAGATGACCTTCCGCTGGCTCTCCGGACCTTGGTATGTGCTCGGCCCACACTGATGCGAATCGCACAAAATAGAATTGGAGCTGCGCTCCAGTCTGACAGACCTTCCCCACACGCAATCAAATTGAAACATTGTCAAATGCACAGTCAAGCTTGATGAAACCGCGGCCGGACGGAGTCGTGAGGAGAATAGACCCTGGAATGACAACTCGCAAGATCTGCTGCTAGAAGTTGCGGATCGAAGGACGAGGTGGCGAACCCATGACCATGGCTGCAGCGCAGGCTACACCATGCTGAAATCTCATGCCAAACCTCACGCTGAGGCACTGAGAGTCCGAATCTTGGTCGCCGCCTCTGCGTTGATGTTGTTCTCATCAATGAACTGGTCGACCTGGCCGCGCATCTTCACACTCTGTGGATATCGCTTGATCTGACCACTTTGGGAAGAAGCACCCACCTCTGGCAGGCGCACCGGACTTCGCGAACGTTCCCGTTCCCGCTCCTTCCGCTCTCTCTGATACAGGCTTCCTCACGAGTACCGCGTCTTGGAAGAGGCTGCAAACCAGGATCAGCATGCTTGAAACTACTTGGCACCAGCACCAGCAGTAGTAGATCTGGCATCAGAGGCGATGGCTCAACGATGCAACAACCTGAACGAAACAGTACAGATCAAGACGAGAATGCAAACACCAGAACCCTTACGACCTGATGAGGACAGTGACCGTCTGACCACAACAACGACAAGAACGACAAGAACCGCAGCAACCACCACCACCACCAACAACAACAACAACGACAACAACGACGACAACAGCGGCCTGCTAGGCGAAGTCAATCAGTGACGAAATGACGGTGGCAAGATGCATGACAAGACACTGGCCATCTTGAGCAGCAACGCCAATGCCAAGCTAATCCTACCATGAAAAGCGACAAAATTCACAGCCCCGTGCACGGCTCCTCCCTCCGACGACGCCTTCAGCACGGTCGCAAAGAGGAGTTTGCATTTTTTACAATGGAGACTGCACCTATGAGCTTGCAAGTTCGATGTGTCTAGCACATAAAACAATCCTCACCGGACCAAGACACCGGAGTGTGTCGAGGATCGTAAAGACAAATCAACACATACAACTGTTTCTGCCAGGGGTTTGGAAGTCTTGCCATGTTGAGCCCCCATAGCTTTACTTCTGCATGCACAAGATCGCACGTGGCTACGTGCGTGGAGCCTTCGGGCAGCCTCCCTTCGGCGCGCATCGTTTTCAAACGTATTTTGGCAGCAACGCATATATGTATATATGTTTATATGTATATATTTATACATGTATGTATGTATATATGTATATTTACATATATATATATATATTTACATATATATATATTATATATATATATATATGCTACCCCCCCCCCTTAAAACCCCCAGAACCCTTGTTATCAAGATAATCATGTAAAGTATTGTTTAGCTGTGTGCTGCTTATAACCACAAATAACCACAAATACAACGTATAAATACGGATACAACATAGAAGTATTGCCTTTATGCTGCTTGTCTGCTAACTGAAGGAAGCCCCTGTACATACGATAACTACTTAAAAATATGCATAATCGATTAAAGTATTAATCCCTCCAAAGAT
>CAJNJA010017999.1:0-10757 GCA_905231915.1 Symbiodinium necroappetens
GGGTTTAGGTTTTAGGGTTTAGCTCCTTTTTCAAGGCTTCTACGCAGGTGTGACAGGTTTCGCTTCTAGTGGCTTCAGGTTTGGAGGCCAAAGGGGGCTCTCAAGATGATGTAGGGGCCTTAACAATTAGNNNNGTTTAGAGTTTTACGGTTTAGGGTCTAAGGTTTTTATACCCTAATCATAATAAAGACACCCCGAAAACAGACGTGGTAGTTGTTTAAGCCCTTACTTTAGTCCTGGCATCCAGGACACCTTCCTTTCCACCTTGTGTACGTCCTCGACAAGGTTTAGGGTTTAGGGTTTAGGGTTTAGGGTTTAGGGTCCACGGTTGGATTTGGGATTTCCTGATATGATCCCTTTCACGGTTACCCTTCTCCCCCGTTTCGGCCCCGACGACGTTGAGTCTGTGAGGTCGTTGGACCCAGCTGCCTACGTGTGCGAAGTGAAGCTTCGCAACCGAGCATTTGGAGTTTTAGCGTCTGGAGCTGAAGTTTAAGGCCTATCGCAGGGTTTTGCTTCCAGGGTCTGCCCTTTCATCATTTCCGTGAGATTTGCCTCAATCTTAGCTATGTGAGCTTCTACTTGGGCTTGCCACTGTACCGTGCCCAATTTGGCACCTTCTAATGACGAAGCCCTATGTTGAAGATCCTCGCTAGCATCAGCCAGGTGAGTTCGTGCTTCAACCAACTCGCTGCGCAAACCCTGATTCTCAGTGATGAGATTTTGCAATGTTCTCGTGTGAGCTTCAACGGACTGCTGCAAATGTTCTCGCAGTTCGTTAAACCCTGTATTCAAGGATGTCGCTGCCCTTCCAAGAACATTAGTCCGGTATTGCATGCGATCGTGGAGCTCCACAACCGCAGGACGAAGATCCTCAAGGATTGACATTATGGTAGGCGCAAAATCAAAGTTCCAGCACTTGTTGGTTCGGGGTTCAAAGGTTCGTGTGCGCAGTCTCCTGTTTCGAATTCTCGTCGAGCAAGGTCCTACATGCCGAGTCAAGGGTGTAGGGTTTAGGGTTTAGGCCATGAAGGAAAAACAGCAGAGGTTATGCCCTCATGCCAGCACTCAATATCTTAAGCCCGAATCCAAGCGCAGCCAAAGGGCGGTGAAATCTGTGAATCCGGCCATGACACTAGAAACAAGAGACCTTGCTAACACGACCGCGGTAGTCAACTTGACGCCAAAATTGAACCTTATCGATAATGAAGGCAACACCTCCCCAGACGAGATGATAACAAAAAAGGGCCCAATAAAACAAAGAAACACAAGTGACAAAGAAAAGTCACAAACATAAAAAACAACAAACACCCAAAGACTGAAGCTTCAAATTCCTAGAAGTTGTAGGCCTGCCGCTGCATCCATCCCTCGTGAGGCGGGGAGCTATTGAGAGTCGAGACTTCGGGCTTGACGTTGGTCTGCTGGATTTGTTTAGGGCTTAGGGCTTATAGGGTTTATAGGGTTTAGGGTTTATAGAGCTTAGGGTTTATAGGGTTTAGGCTTAGGGTTTATAGGGTTTAGGGTTTAGGGTTTAGGAATTTGATCCACCATAGGGGCCTTGTTTGAATAATCAGAATAGGGTTTTGGAGCCCATTATACTACCATTATAATTAAGGAACACCCCCCAAAATAGTATTGGTGATGGTTTAGCCCCCAAAACAACGGGCCTTGTCAACTGCAATGGGCTTTTGAGAGGTATACTATACTCTGTTAGTCTGGGGTAGAATCGGGTTCTGAGAGCTTACGGGTAGGGCTTGGGTGGTTACGGTTGAGGCTTTAGGATTTGTGGTGCTCTTCTGGAGGTCTTACAAGGATGTAAAGGGTTTCGTGGGGCTGAGGGATCGGAAATCACTTGCAGGGTCGCCCCGGCCCTGGTAAGCAGCTACTTTTTGTACCCAACTTTTGGATTGTAGCCAAGGAGGATCCCTTTGCTGAAGTACTCAGAGGTCGACTTAGTTTTTCTACTTCCTCAGCCAAACCCTAAACCCTAAACCCTAAACCCTAAACCCTAAACCCTAACCCGACTCTCCAGGCAGGGTTTGTCAGGATTCAGGGCTTCCGGGCTGCAGCCGTGAAAGTTGAGGGCTCAGGGCTTGGGGTTGAGGCTTCCAGGAGGCTTAGGGCTTGGGGTTTAGGGTTTAGGGGTTCAGGATTTAGGGGTTTAGGGTTTAGGGCTTCAGGCTTCAGGGTTGGATCCTAGGGTTTTCTGTCGATGTCAGGACCGATGCGAATAGGAAGCACACAGAAGCTCACAGCACGAGCAAGTTCCCAAGCCCCCTATATTAGCTTTTCGAAGACGACATTAACGTCAACATGCCTGGCACCACCATCTTGAACTCCAAAAGAAAAAGAGTGCATGCATGCACTGTTTGCTCCATTTTGTTGTTCCGTATCTACTTAAGTGGTCTTAACTGTTGTTCTTCATTACGTGCCGAAACCCCCCGAGAAAAAAAACTGCCTCGAGCTTCGATTCGAGCTCCGTATGCCGGGTACTCAGCCTCGGATAAGCAGCGGAAGCTTCTGCGTCCTGTCAAACAACCTTTTTATGTGTTGAATGATAAGGTTTTACATAGCGTGCGAAAAGAGTTAAATAATTTGTATAGTCGCAAAGGTTTTGGTCAGGGTTTATAGAGGTTCTGACCTGGTTTCTTATACGGCTTTGTATGAAGTCAATAGAATTGTCGGGGCAGCCTTCATCTGGCGACCTCGATACGGCCAGGAGAGGCCCGCGGCTGTCAGGCAGTGGTCACTATCATTGCTGGCAGTGTCTACAGAGACTGTGCGTGTCAGCTGCACAGTCATCTCCGCAATGCATTTTGTGAATCACTGTGACTCCCTTCAGCTGATGCTTAATGTGTTGCTAGTGGTGGCCACTGATGTCTTGGGCAGACGATGGTTCCTGCCACGCGGGTTTTGGAACCAGTTAATGCATGCGCTTCTTGGCAACACAACGGGCCGTGCTGCTACCAGCTCTGAGGTATCCTTTGACCCCTGGCAGGCCTACCTTGATCGTGCGAAGTCCCAGGTTGCTAGGCCTGAGACTGCTGCCGCCGCTCGATTGCCCTCCAAAGGCAAGAAACGTGCCAAGTCACGTGCTCCAGCACCTACCAAGCCGGTAGCTGCTCCAAGAGTGCCCTGGCATTCCTTGAGCCTTGTGTCTGAGTTTAAGGATGATGAGCTTGCGCTTACCCAACTCACCAGGCCGGTGCAGAATGCATGCGGCATTGTTTTCTGTGAGCTGGATGACATGAAGGAGACCCTCAAGCTCACGTCTGAACATGCTTTCGCTGCCTTGTTTCCTCCCAAGCCTGAGCGTTTCTGCATCCCTCCTGCCTTCAAGGGCACACAGACAAACCTTGTTGTGATTGCTCGGCAGGGTGGAGAGGATGTCCTGAAAACCTGTGTCTGCTTCCAGCTTGGCGCTCGTGCTGCAGTTTTAGGTGTTCGCACAGCTGAGGTTGCCCTGCCTGCTGCTAGGACTGTTGAGTTTCAGGCCTCCCTTGCATGCGAACCGGAATGTGCTGATGTGCATAAGGCTCTCTCAAATCACGATGCCGTACATGCTTGGTCGGAAGTGTTAGCTGAACACCTTGACGCTCGGCCCACGGAGTTGTACAATGTGTTTCGTCCCAAGGACCCTGCAACGCCCGCCACGGTCAAGTTTCGGGTCTCCGCTGATAAAGCTGATGCACTTGAGGCCAAGAGTGGCACCTCCGGTATCATTGTCAGGCGATGGCTAGTTAGGGGCACCAAGCCTCCACTCACCCCACTTGTGTGGCTTCGCGGGCCTTCCAGTGTCAATTGTGCCATGGCCCTTGCCCAGGCATCCAGGTGTGAAGGTTTTCAGGGGTTGGTTCGCAAGGATGGCAAGTATGCTGCCCGGTTTACTGCCGAGCACTTAAAGCAGGCAAGACAGGCCCTGGATCCCACGCGCTATCAGGATGACAACATTGGCATGGTGCCAACAGCATCCTGGATTGTTTCAGGTTTTCCACCAGGTACTGACCGTGATCAGGTGCATTCTTTGCTGCATGACTGGGGCTGGACGGTTATTCCTGGTCAGCCTAACCGCAGTGCGTGGACAGTGCATGCAGCTGATCCCCCGCCGGCCGCTCGCTGCTATGCTAGCTGTGGCCCCCTTCTGATTAAGTCTGTGAGTGGCGAGGCGGCGCATCTCCCCAGTGCGACTGCTAAGGCGGGCATTGCGGTTGCAGCGCCCATGGATGTTGAGCCGCAGCCTGTTGTTGCATCTCCGTTACCGCTGAACTTGCGAGAGGAGCTTGACAAGCATGTCTCTGTGCTCCGGCAGTCGCTCTCCGCTGAGGTGGCGGAAGTCAGTTCCAGGCTTGATGATGCCCAGCGTGAGCTTTCGGACAAGTGTCGGGACCTTGGCACACAGGTAACCGAGCTACAGAGGAGTCAGACTGAGGTCACGTCCAAACTCTGTCATTTGAGTGATGAGCTTTCCAACCTGGATATTACTGGTGCCGTTACTTCTGCACTGGCCTGCTCCTTGCCCGCGGCGCTGCAAAGCGCGCTGCCCCATGTCCTCGGCTCAGGTCCCGCCGCGCCTGACTGTGCACCTAAGAGCCCGCCGCGCAAGAAGTCCAAGGATGATGAGCTTTGAAATGTTTGTGCACGGGTGATGCTTTGGTCGCTCGTGCACGTGATCCATGCCATTCACTCATGTGTTAGCGTGGCGAGCAGCGATTGGCTGCTCACTCTTCTAGTTGTTATGCCTGTGCTGTGTCTGCGTGCCCAAGGCATTTGCATTTTCCGCGTGTCGCAGGCCTTCCTACTTTTCTTTGACCGTGCTTGGCGGTCCAGCCTTGCTTTTCTTTCTGCGCAGCTCTCCCTGTGCTGCATCTGTTGCGCCCTCCCTCGGCCGTTTCTGTTTCATGCCACCTGCTTGGATGCCCACCTTCCTGCCTTGTGTGGTGGTGCTTCGCAGCAGGCTCACCCTGGTGCATCGACTGGTGGGTCATCCTCTGACAGCGTCTCCCGCATGCCTTTGCCCAACCTCGGCAACACATGCTGGCTAGCCGTTGCGTTACGCGTCTGTCTTCACGCTGATTGGGGCTTCCCCATCCCTCACTCTGATTGGCATGAGTTTGTCGCTGACATGACAAATCTTGGTTTTCACGATGGCACTCAACGCGATCCTTTTGGACTTCTTGAGGCTCTTTGCGTTGCTCATCCTGATTGGGCTGAGCCTCGCATGTGGGCTTTTCAACGCCTTGCCACTTGCACTGGTTGTGGCTCTGCACGTCCGCTTCCGGTTGATACTTGCCTTACTCCGACGTTGCGTGTCCCGTCCGAGCCTTCTTCACTTGACCAGCTGCTCTTGGACTTTACTTCCCCGTATGGGCAGAATCTTGACTGCAGTGCATGTGGGCGGATGCCACACAACCTCGGCTCGTGCATGCCCGCTGACGCTTTGGATTCGTTGGTCCTTTGTCTTCGTCGTGCCACTCTGCACGGACGCAAAAGCCGTGTCTCTGTTCATGTGCCGTTGCAGCTTGACTTCGCTGGACAGCGCTACACCTTACAGCTTGCTGTTCTGCACTTGGGCAAGCGTGCTGGTTCCGGACACTACGTCGCCCTTGAGCCTTGTTACGGTGTGGATTCTTCGTCGCAAGCTGCCCACTGGACTCTCTTTGATGACGCAGCGGTGAGCACTGTGTCAGCTCCCCGGTCTGGTGATGTGCGTTCCGGGTCTCCGGCTTGGGACTTGTCTCGCGACGCCGTCTGTTTGGTGTTCCGGCGCGACCGCCTCCTCCTGCTGCTGTGCCGCCCTCTCCTGCTGCTGCGGGCGCAGGGGATGGCGCGCCATCTCGCTTGCATCTTGTCAATGCCAACATTACTTCATGGTTCAGTGGCTGGCCGCAACTTGCCAGAGACCTTGAAGCCTCCCTGCGTTGTTCTGGCGTCGGTGATGCCGCTCTGGCGCCGCCTTCTCTTTGGTTTCTGCAGGAGACCCACCTGACCCCGTCTGCGGTGCGGTCATGTGCTGCTGGCCTTTCTAAGCTTCGCTTACACAGTGTCTTCCGGTGTGGTCCTGCCAGTCGAGCCGTCAACACACCACACGAGTCTGGTGTTGCTGTTGTGGCTACCGTACCGCTCAAGCTTGCTTCCTTCACGAACCCGCTCCTTTGTCAGCTCCAGGCTGCTGGGCGCTTGCTGCATGCGGTCTGTGCCGTGCGTGGCTCCGATCCATTGCATGCTGTTGTGTTCTACGGTTACTCCGGTGGCACGCAGCGCTCTGACATCCGTGACCGTACTGAGCAGGCGCTTGCGGCGATCGCCGAAGAGTGTGTTGCGTGGGGCAACGTTCCAGTTGTGCTTGCTGGGGACTTTAACTTCCCTGTTGATGACTCCCACACCTTGGCTCAGCTTCAGCTGCGTGGGTGGCATGATGCAGCGTGGACTTCTGCACGAGCTGCTGGTGCCACCCCGCCCCCCACGTGTTTTGCTCAGGCTAAGAAGGGTGCTGGCACTCGGGTAGATGCGCTCTTTCTCAACCCTCGCCTGGCTCCCGCTTTGTGTGATGTCAGCTATCCGCCGTCTGGCCTTCCCGTGCACAAGCCCATGGTTGCTACCTTGCGTGTTTCTGTGGCTGCTGGCTACGTTGTCAAGCATCCGTTGCCCGTCCGCCAGGACCCTGCCTCGGCTACTGCTTGGGATCCACCCAGTGCTGCTGCTTGCGATGCGCATGTGCAAAAGCTTTGGTCTGAAGTTGCTCCTGCCTGGCAGCGTGCTCGCAACACTGGTGCTGTTGAGTCTTTGTGGCCGCTCCTTACGCGTGTGGCCGACGCACACTACCGCTGGTATGCTGGCATTGCGACCTCGGCTCGCGCGCCATGCAGAGGATTGCCTGGACCACCTAGGCGTGTACGCATGGCCCCTCCTCGTCTTCGAGACGATGTTGCCTCCCCTGCAACCGCAGTCAAGAATGCAGCGCGCCAGCGTTTTCTCAGGTCCCTTGAGCAGGCTGCCAGGCTTCGGTCGTTGGTTGCTGCCGCTACGTCTGTTGATCTGGAAAGGGAGTTGCGAGCCCTCTGGCAGCGTCTCTGTCAACGTTCTGCAATGTACGTGCCTGCCGATGTGTGGACAAGCTGGTTCCCCACTCCAGCTCCCTTGCCTGACTACCGTGGTCTTTGTCTTGCTGTCGACTACGTCTCCTCGGCTGTCAATCGCCAGCATGAGGCAGAGACTCGCTGCCGTCTTGCCTCGTGGCGTGAGACCTGCCGCGCCCGGTGGCGTGATCCCAAGCAGAAGCGCCACGTCTTCTCTTGGGTTCGTGACTGTCGTGCTCCGCCGCTTGTTTCGGTCAAGCTTCCTGGCTCTGACTCTGTGTCTTTTGAGCCCACCGACGTGGAGCGTGTCTTGTGGTCCAAGTGGCAGCCTGTTTTCTGCCCGTCTGACGGCGAAGCACCCTGTGTGGACTTTGATGCTTTTTGGCGTCGCTTTCGCCAGTACGCTGTCTCTGCACCGGTTGCCCTGCCGAGGATTACTGCTGCCCACCTCCGTGATGCCATCCGCTCCATGTCCGACTCCTCGTCTGGTGGTGCTGATGGTTGGACTGTCAGTGAACTCAAAAGCTGGCCTGACTTCCTTCTGCAGAAGCTTGCTGACCTTCTTAATGATGTTGAAGACTCGGGAGGGCGCTGGCCTCCTGATTTGCTACTTCAGGTTGTTGCTCTGGTCCCCAAGGATTCTACTGAGGAAGACCAACGGCCCATCACAGTTGCTACTTTGGTCTACCGGGCCTGGGCATCGGTGAGGGCACGTCAGCTGTGTGAGTGGGCTGAGACCTGGGCGGCTCCAACGCAGTTCGGTTATCGACGGGGTAAACGCTCTGTTGATCCTGCTTGGTTGTCGGCGGCTGCGGCTGAGCAGGCGTGGATCAAACAGAGTCATCGCATGGGTTTCTCGCTGGACCTTGCTAAGGCGTATGACTCGATCCCGCACCAGGTTCTTTACAACCTCCTTGTCCACAGTGGGTTGCCTGTGAGCTTTTGTGATACTTGGCTTGGCGCCATCCGGGGCGCTCGCAAATTTCTAAAAACAGCTCATGGCCTTGGGCGGGAGTTCAGTGTGAACCGCGGCCTTCCTCAAGGTGATGCTCTTGCGTGCATCGGCATGAACCTCCTCATGTCGGTGTGGTCCCGTGCGGTCGCTTCTGAAACTGCTGTCTCGGTGCGCAGCTACGCAGACGATGCTACACTTGAAGCTGAAGGTGGTCGTCCTGTTCCGGTTTCTCGTGAGCTGCGGCAGGGCATTTGCGTCACCGAAGAGTTCATGAGTCTCACTGGTCAGCAACCGAACGTGCTCAAGAGTTTCGGGTGGGCCACTACCCGCACTGGTCGCTTGCAGATCAAAACTTTACAGCTTCAAGGCCAGCCTCTCCCTCTCAAAGCTGCTAGCAAGGATCTTGGTTGCCAGGTCGTGTTTCATGGTCCTCGTCGCACACAGATTCAGTGTGAGCGTTTCTCAAAGGCTCGTAAAGCTGCGAAGCGCGCCCGCTGCGCTCCCCTTCCCCTCCTGCAGAAGGCCCAGCTGGTCTGCGGCGCTGCTTCAAGCCTTGCCAACTACGGCCTGGAGACTTGCTTTGTTGGTGAGCGACCTTTGCAAGAGCTCAAGCAATCCATCGTCTGTGCCATTTGGGGCCCCAAGCGGCGCATTCGGTCGGCTGATGCTGTCCTGTTGCTTTTCACGCAGGCCCACCTTACTGACCCTTTTCAAGCACGTTTCTGCCAGAGTTTCTGTACCCTTCAGAGGTGTTTGCTTGCCGATGATGCCTGTCGGCGTGCATGGCCCACCTGGTGGCAGACTGCCTCTGCCCGCGCTGCAAACCCGCGTGGCCCCGTGTCGCTTCTGTGGTCGCTTGTGTCTGAGTTTCAGTGGACTTGGCCTTCCCCTTTCACACTCCGCACTGCCACTGCCGACTTAAACCTCCTCACTCTTGAGCCAGCTGCGCTTGCTCATGAGCTTCGTGAAGCCGCCCGGCTTTGGGCTTGGCGTCGTGCCTTTCGGTTGCACAAGCACTACGACGGCGTTCAGCACTCTGGTGTTGACCGCGCTGCCACCATGCACCTGCATGCGTCTCTGCCTGACCTTGAGCGTGGGTTCCTGCGAGGCATCTTGGCCGACGCTCAGTGGACTGCTTCTCGTGCCTGCAACGCTGGGGAGGCGTTGACCTCCGCGTGTCCTTGTGGTGCTGCCAAGCAGGATACGCTGCACTACTTTTGGACTTGCCCTGACTTAAGTGTCCTTCAGGCTCAGCACCCTGCGTTGTTTTCCCTGAAGGACTTGCCTCGGCCTTGGCCTTCTTGTCTTACCCTGTGCGGCCTTGTCCCCGCTGACTTTCCTGTTAGTCCTGCGGAGCGCAGGCGCGTTGCAGCTCTGACGCAGCGGTACCTTCTTGACGTTTGCCACTTCCGTGCCGGTGAACACGCGGGTGTACCTGACACTCCGGAGTCGCAGGCCCCTCCCCCCGAAGCTGCTGGCTTTTGCGCGCCTGCGCAGGCTTCTGAGCCCACTGCCGCTCCTTCGCCTGTTGTTGTCCTGGAGGCTACCGTTGTTCTGCCTGACCCGTCTGTGCAGTTTTCAGCTGTGAAAGGTAGCGTGTTTCCCTGGCCTGCTGCTTTTCGTGACGACCTCGTCACGTACTTACGCACCCTACGTTGGCCCTCTGTTGGTGCGTCTCTGCCTAGTAGTGCGTCACCCCCTGGGTCTCCTTCTGGCGTCACTTGGGCTGAGCTTGCAGTAAACTTTGAGGTTGTGACTGGCAAAGCACTGCCGCGTGCCGTCTCTCGTCAAGGTGCTTCCCGCCCCTACGGTGCTCCCTCTGGTGCCTTGCTCAGTGACCAGTCTGACCTTTTCCATAAGGTCAAAACACTCAGCAATGCGTGTCGCAGTCTTGCGCGCTGTTTCTCCACCCCTGTGGTGGCCGGCAAGCAGTCGTTGCACAAAATCCCGCACCTTGCAGGTAAAAACGTGTTCCGTGGTCTCAGTCAGCGACCTGTCATGCAGAGTGAGGCTGAGACGCACCAACGGTTGAAGGACTGTTTTGATGCGCGGGTTGGTGGTGCAGTCCGAAGCTCCATTCAGGACATCACTGCCCTTGAGGCTCCCCCAGGGCAGCAGCCTCTTGCGCTTGCCTTTTCACGTGTGACACCACTCAAGTGGACGCCTCCTGTTTCTGAGGCTCCTGCCCCAGCGCCTGACACTTCTGTGCAGGCCAGCACTCTGCACACTCTGTACAAGCAAGGCTCTAGATGGCACTGTCGCACGTGTGGTTGCACAGCGAGCGCTCAGCAAAAGGCGGCTTTTGCTACTGCGCCCTGTCACGGTGACCTTGCTCATGTGTTCAAGGCTGAAGGACCTCGCTCTAAGCAGCACAAGTGCCTTCACTGTTGTGTGGTGGCCACTGGTCAGGCTGACCTTGTCCGTTTGCAGGCACTTCCCTGCCCTAAGCTCTGTAGGTCCTCTGCCCCTAGACCTGACCCTCACGGTGCTGACTCCGCTGCTGCTCCGGCTAGGCCCCCGGTTGTTAAGCCTCCACCTGAGCTGCACCACCCTGTGCAGTGTGGCACTGGGTGGAAGTGTGCTAACTGCCCCCTCAGCTGTCCAACGAAAGGAGCTTTGGCCCGGTTCAAGAAAGCAAGATGTCTCGGAGACCGTGCACACTCTTACGAGCAGCGGTCTGGCTCCACTTCCTGGACCTGCAGCAAGTGTGGCGATGTTGTTGCTTC
>CAJNJA010018001.1:0-10757 GCA_905231915.1 Symbiodinium necroappetens
CCCCCCCCCCCCCCCCCCGGCCCTTCTCCCCCTCACCCCTCTCTTCCCTCCCAAGAAGTGGGATGCTTCTGCCAACACTCACACCGTACACCTGCAGATGCGCACAGCACTGACTGAGTACCTGTCGTGAGCTCGCACTGGAGAAAACATCACTGGCATTGGCAACTGTCCACTCTCGTTCACTGTCTTCTCTATAACCGCCAAAGCCATCTCACCAGTGTAAGCGCCGGTGCAGCTCGAGGATGTGTAGCTCACCCGGGCCAGCATCGACTCCTGCCCAGAGATCACACACACACACAATCACAACATTGATGAGTTTACTGGAACATTTGCTGCGACACGAACACTGACTGATGGGTCCTTCAAATCAGATTTTCCACAAACTCGCACAATCGCCGACCACGCAAGCTGCACGCAGCGCGCACATTGTGCGAGAGGGACATCCTGGACCATGTCCTGCATGAAGCAGAGCTACCAAAGTCAGCCGTTGAATCTGCACAGTCTCCGGCCTCCTCCGGAGACGAACTACATCGCACTTCTGAAGATTGGGTCCAAGGCGGCGCATCCGACGCTGTGCCACTTTCCATGGAGCATCCGCTCTCAGACCCTAACATCCCAGCCTACGACTGGGACAAGAAATGAGCCCCTGGTTGAGTCGAGGTGAGCACAGAACGTCAAATTCCTGCTCGGTTTTGCACGGTGGCACACTACCTGAGTTCGCGGCCAACGGGGGAGCCCACCCACCAAGCTGGTGCTCTGGTGAATAGAGCCAAAGCAGTTCTGTTGGCTGCTTCCCCACTGTGGATGCGTCCATGAAAACCTGCGCCGGTCAACATACTACTGTTCCGGGCACACGAGCAAATTCAATCCTGAGGTGTGGACGTGGAAGCATTGGCAGGTTCTCAGCAAAGTGGCCAGATGGCAAAAGTAGACGAACTCAGCCACAGAAGGCACGCTCACGCGCAGCAAGCTGATCTGTCTGTGTGTCTCAGGCCCCAGCCATTGCCGGCGCATAAATCTGCGGCCCTTTCAAGTTCAGACTGCGCCCGACCGCCGTCACGGCCTTTGACACAAGCTTCTCCTTTGATTCGGGCAGCGACGCGCGAGCACACGAAACGGACAACACTGCTGCATATTTAAAGATGAAAGGGGACAGGCGACGGTCCCCTCCCAAAGCTTCCGGATCACTTGCTCCACCAGAACAGTGACCACATGAGTTTTCCGCCTCTTCTGGTTTTTTATTTGTTGCTCCTCTGTCAAAAGCTCTGCGTCTCGCAGCACCTTCGAGCACTGAGAGTCTAGGTACTCTGCGATCTCCGACATCAAGTTGAATACACGACACAACAAGGAATCTTGAATTTCTGGTGTGTGCTGTGGATCCAGGGCGAAACAAAGCAATTCCGCCAGTGACACTTGTTCCAAGCCGCTCGCACTCGAGATCCACGGCTTCTTAGTAGCCTTGCGATCAGCCTCCCAAATATCTGCGATATGCTCGTTATAAAACTCCGTTGTCCAAAAGTCTTGGCCTGACACACGTCCTTCGAAATCCACGACCAGATCTAATTGTTGATCATCTCCAAACCTGTCCAGTTCAAGCTCGAACCCACCCATCGTGCTAGCCAACATCGACAGAAGCTTTGCAAACCCTTCGCAGCCTTTGGCCCTGTCCTTTGGGCCCCTGTATTTGCAGTGCATGCTGAATGCTGCGGTCGCCATAAGCACGGACGTGGTCATGGTCCGTTCTCTGAACCATGCCTTCTGATCCATGTCACGTCGCCCTCTGCTGAAAGGGTTCTGCTTGGGTTCCCTCTCCGGGACTTCGAAACCAGGCCAAATCATGCGGTGGTGATCTTGAATGGTCTGTTTGTCCTCACGAAACGATTCCAAACGTTTCGAGTCCTTCTGCGTCCGGAAGAATAGCCCAAGAGCCTGCACCGGAGGTCATGCAGTTTTGCATGTGCAACGTGGAGTACCTACGCGCAACGACAGAAGAGAACAGCCTCTGTCGCCACCCATTCACACTGAACTTGCTCGGAGGTGTAAACCGTGATGCCCGTGCCCGCCACCTGCAGCAAACCTGAGGCATAAAAATTGAACCATTGGAGGCTAAAACCATCAGGCCTGTGAGTGTCAGTCATTGTTCCCACCCTACACAGTTACACACACGGATCTGGTGCCGAGACCAGCGCCGCGCGAATCGAAGAGTAGTGAATCATCAGCTTCAGCCATGAGGGCCACCGCCTGGAGTTTGAAAGCAAGGCGGTTGCCCTATCCCTGCTGTCGGGATCTTGCAATAAGCCCCCGACCGGTGCCGAACAGCAGGGTTCGATCAGAGAACCATGCCGCAAGGATGCAAGGTGAATCAAGTAATGAAGTCACAGCAGTTTGTCACACATTCCGCAATTCACAAGAAAAAAACACGCTGCGCAACGTTGGTTTGTGTTATGGGGTGCACGGATGCTTCACAACTTGAGTCTGTCATGCTCCGCTGAAGCCTCGCAAGTCCTGTGACGGGCAGTGTTAGATACAAGCAGCGCATCTGGAAATTTGGAAGCAAGCTGAGTTTGATGTCCCCAGAAATATTGCTTAATTAGACACTAATTTGGGTCTGAACGGGGCGACAACAAAATAAGACCAAAATAGCTTATTCCAGCCTTATTTCCATATTTAGTTCGACCCGGAATAAGACTTTATTAGTACTCTAATAAGGCACTGTTTGGGGGGGGGGGGTAGTAAGGCGGGGGTTAGGATAAGTTTTCATGATTTAATACTTATCCGGGCATATGCCAAGATGTACAATACCATGCCTGGAATCAGGGAGTCGGACCTGCCCAAAGAAGAGGTGGGCGGTGCGAACGCGCTGTCTCGTGCATATTGTACTGGTAGCATGCACCGCCTGCTGCCTACGCAGAGTGACCGCATCTTCTTCGCGGAACGGGTTTTATGCAAAGTGGCCATGCCAAACTATCAGAAGTGTCAGCATGGCGCGATGTGATGCGAGGCGGCTACACCAACCTATCCTGCACACTGCGATGCACCGCCAGGGGCCTGTTGCCAGCATCTTTCCACATTGGTGGAGTTAAGCAGCCCGCGCAGTTCGGTTCAAACGTACCGCTTAAACATGTGAGGTTGGTTCCAGAGCGTACGCCGTCGAAGCGAATCCGATCGAAGCGAGCAGCCGAGGCCTAGACGGGTCTTGGGGTATCGTTGATGTCCTTTCCTCTGTGGGCAGGCCCACGACTCGCCCGGTGTCGGATCCCAGAGCCTTGGCGACAGACCAGACGCTGGGGGGTATTCAGCCTTAGCAGAAGTTCTGCTGCTCCCTGGAGCCGAGGAGAAGCGGAAGCCCAACAACGCAGGCAGCATGCATTGCTCCGCTTCGCCTGAAGTTTTTACAGCCCTGGAGTCTCTAAGAAACCCCCCAGCTGTGGTGCTTGCGAGTGACTTAGTGCTGCGTCGTATGGTCAGCAGCATTTGCGGCCCTCTTCACCGCCAGGGCTTGCCGAAGCTCCAGCGGACGGGGGCATCAGAGCTTTTTGGCGGCAAGCTGGTGATTATGTCAGGTTGCCTCTCCCAAGGAAAGCTGTGAACTGCTCGAGTTGTCTCAGTCCGGGCCATGCAGGAACTTGGGTGCCGGACCAGTCGAAGCAGACGAAGGCCAGGTTTGCTTGGGTCACTACTTGAAGGTCCTTCAGTGTCTGTGTTCCTGTGGTGGTGTATGCACAAGCATCAGTGAGGACGGCTCGTAGAGCAACAGTGGACAGATAACAGTGGATTCGCTCAATGAGTTCTGAGGATGTGTGGCCACTGCAGACGAGCGCGCTGCTCCTGCACGGCAGGCCTGCGAACCTGGCAGCCCAGTTGCTTGGCTTTGAAAACCTTGTCAATGTTACAGCAGCGCTTGCTTGGCATGGGATGAGCGTCAGCACATAGGATCAGCGTGACAAAATAACGCCGACATTGAAATTGTGTACATCAGAAGTGATCAGTTCGTTTTGCAACATCCCAGGAAACAAGAAGGAAAGGGCGTAAAGCCAAACACCCAAATGCGTCTGAAGGCGCACCTTCGCAGCGCACCTGCATCTAAAGTGTGTTGCAATGGCTAGGTTCTCAAGTGGCGCTCTTCATTTGCAGGGCTGTCGTTTGGAATAAATGTGCCCAGGCCACGAAAGGGGAGAAAGAGCGATGCAATGCTGGGGATTCTTTGCTGCAAAGGTCACGTTGCAACTGTTGCACGGGCAAGAAACCTGAAAACCTCTTGCAGTCCCATAAGACTCTGGAAGACACTGAGTCTCCTCTATAGCTGTGCGTATCCTTCCCAAGTCGATTGCTGCTGTACCTGTCACCCTTCCCTCCACTCCATCCCTCGTACATCATCGGATGCACTTCCGGCTCATGTGTAAAGTCTTTGCCAAGGAGTGCTGAGGTTTACGTCGACCGTGCTCCATCTCCTCCAGCAAGCCAGGCGAGATGCTGCACGTCCTTTCCTCGTGACTTGCTGACAAACGTTGCAGAAAATCCAACGTTTGCCGGTCCTAGCGAGGCAGCTGCGGAAGTTGCGCCCGGGGATAACGGCCAGGCCTGGCTTTTCGTATATGTTACAGTCATGTGTTACGACTCTTGCGATGGGCATCCCGCAACATCCTCTGAAAGAGCCGCTCGTCCGACTGTCTATGCTGTGACATCTGGTGTTCGTGCGGAGGCAGGATATCGTCAAAGTTCCAAAGGTGCATGAAAGGTGGTCTTGCTATCGGGGAGCTTGATCGAAGTATATCAAAGGGCTGTGAAGTGAAAGCATCTGGCAGATGCAGCTCTGTGTTGCACAAGCGGGCCTCAGCATCTTCACGTAGTGGTGAAGGCCACAGCCTTCGAGAATCTGGATGGCAGTCTGGAGGCCGACCTCCTCGCGGAGGCACGATACCATGCACAGAGCCGCTCCATCGTCCTAAATGCCGAAAGCTCCCGAGCGGTCAGGAGCCACTTGTACAGGGACCCGGCATGCTGACCGTCACTGTGCCAACAGAGGCAGTGCCCAGGTTCCGGGAGCCGGGTGCTTACTAGGCCACACCTTGTGAGTATCCTGCATCCATGCTCCTCCGAGGTGGCTGGGCCACCTCCGATGCATTGCGGAGGCCGAAACCAGGGGCTCGCATTCGTCTTCAACGAGGGGCTGGATGCGTGCAAGCTCATGTGCAGGTTGAGGCGGAGATCTTCCCGGCAAACGTCGGGCAGACGGAGTGGGAGGGGGAGGCGGGCTAGGCGAAAGGCTCCAGTCTTCACAGCATAGTACGGGACCTGATAGGTTCCCAGATACTTGGAGATCACCTGCCCGAATGGGCAGCACGTGTGTCCGCTGCTCACGCGCTGGCTGCGACGCCATCCGCTCGAGATCTGTGCGCGTAGTACTTGAAAGGTGCTGGGAAGTACAGGCGCCTTGCCAGAAAGAAGGTGAACAGTCAGCCCATTTGGAAGAAGGCAGCCTGACCAGCTGATGCAGACTTGCTGTAAAGAGTTAACAGTTAAGCGCTGGGTGCTGTGCCAACAATCCGACGAAGCCTTGCTCTGTGTGATACTGGACTTTCAAGCTCATGTGCTTTTCTTTTGATGCCAGGTCGATGCCAATCGATGGGTTTACAGCGGCACAGATAGTGCCTGACCTACATTTAATTGAACATCGTGCTGGCAATACAGAAGCGTACTTGATGTTTGGCCAGGCACGTGGCTGGTGGGTGGAGTGAAGCAGCGAGACATGGATTTCATGTGCCGTTTCGCAGCTGCAGTGGTACTACCTTTCATTGCTGGTTTTGCGCAAGTTTTCCGCATGCCTGATGCCGGAGACAATGGCAACATCTCGCCACAGCTGCCCTGAAGGCAGCTACACCGCAATTGGTTTAGGGATCCCTCCTTCCTTTTCTGTCGATGTCCGAGGCTCCGGCCTGCTGCACCAGGCCAAAGTCCACGGAGGACACCTGCCACACAGGCGCAGAGACCGGATCTGCGTCCAGCGTCCTGAGCATGTCCTTGGCTGTTGCCAGCCTCCCGAGGCCTGGGCCTGAAACTGGATCCTATAACAACCTGTACAAGGAATCTGTAACCTTCCAGAAGGAGTCTAGTCCGCTCTCCGGAAGAGTCCTCTCATGGACTTAGACTTGGAATCAGAGTTGCCAGGCTGGAGCCAGGTGGCGGCGGCCCTGGTTTTGTCAGGGTGCAGTGTAGGTGCCATCGAATCATTGGAGTTGATTTCCCCGTGCTCTCACTGCGGCACGAGCCAAACCTGCAGTGGTGACAGTCTCTCTGAACCTGTCCACTGCAACTGGGTTTACTGGAAGTGTTTGACAAGGCTGGCGGCGTGTGGACGGGAGTGGCTGGGTCCAGGCCTACGGCGCGAATGCGGTTTCAGAATGAGGCTTGCAGGCTGCCCTGCCAGGACGCAGACATCTCCATTACCGCCTCCCCGGTGATGCAGCCAGGCCGAATGAATCGCCCCGTCCTGTCATTCTGCTGACTCTCCTTTGTCCGCTGAGGTGCTCCGGTCGTGGTGGTCGAGGGGCTACGAGAGGGCCGCTTCGGGCGAGTGGTAAGCAGGACAAGAAGCGGAATTTTCTTCCTCGTGCTCTAGACACATTTGCAGAATCAGAAAGCTTATCACATGAACTGCTACAACTCATAGTACGACATGGAAAAATGCGGTGCAGACGATGCTGATAAAGATTCCGCTGCAACTCAATCACTGACACGGCAGTTGTGGCGACACTGCAGGAGAGAGGAGTCAGAAACAGGCGCTGTCTTCTGGACAACTCGCTTCTCAGATGGCGAGGACAGCACTGCCGTTGTTTGAGGGAATGAAGATGCAGCGACTACATGTACCACAGTTGTACCAGACAGGTGGCTGAACATAACTTGAAACATGCTTGCTGCAGAACACTAGCAGCGCCACGCTTTGCAGTCAGTACTGGTACTGCATGACGGCAACTCTATTTAGGTCTAGGTGTGTTTAGCAGGACTTGCCATTGCACCAGTGTCATGTGCTAAATTCGTCTGGTGTTTGCGGTGTAAGCATGATTCCTGCTTCGAAATCCCACACCTGTTCTGGATGCCTGCTTCGAGGAGGAACTCGGCGATGAGCTGCTGGAAGTTCGGGAGCTCCAGTCTGGAGAGGCGGACGCCGAGAAGAGTCCTTTCAACCACTCTCAAAGCGGCCTTCCCTTAGGTGTGGCTCTCTGTGGCGGGCGCTGCTGCGCCCGCGAGGGCCGCCTTGGCGGCCGAGGCCCTCTCCGGAACTTTGCTCTACCGGCCCATGGCTTCCGAGTCCGAGTCCCCCGAGGCTGGAGCCTTCGAGAAACACAGTCATGATGTAGCCTTCTGTAGCCTACGACCTTTGGGTCCAGTCTTCGCCGTGCCTACTGTGAGGTGGCAGATGCGGCTACCGACATCCTGCTCCCAGAAGAGCTTCTGGAGAAAGGACAAGCTGAGCTTCACAGGCTCATGGAGAAGCACCAGGTCATCTTCGGCTTCCTCAAGTCAAGTTCAGACCCGAAGGCGAGCTCATGGCTGCGGCTGCTGGTCTTCAGCTTTGATCCGAAACCAGGGATTCTGGCGCTCCTGCAGCTCACCGAGGAGCTGCTCCCCGGTCGGCTCGAGCGGATGCCAATCATGCCAACCAGCTCTGCGAAACGGCTTGGAGCCTCTGCCTTGCGTACCCCCGTCTACGGCGGCGAAGCGGCCTTGGCCCGATATCTCCGGATCCTCCCGCGCTGCCTCGAGGCCCGTCTGGCATAGGCCTCCAAGTGGCTCTCAACGCTTCCCTGAAGGTACTCTCTGCACCCGTGGGACTCGTGAGTGTCGGTCCCGGCTTTTTTGCTGCAGATAGTGCAATCACAGCAGCCCGGGTCAGCCGAGGCCTCCTTGTCGGGCCTCTTCCGGCGCGTCAGGTCGGCCAAGCATTCCTCGAGATGGTGCGAGCCCCAATTCGCCATGGATTAAAGAGCCGGCTCGTGCCAGCAGCCATCCCTTTTGCGGCAGGTGCAGATGTGGGCACCGGAGGCACCCTCACGTCATGTCCATGTGTCTCACATGTGGAAGTTGGCCGAACATGGTGGAAGCCTTGTTGCTGTCGACGCTGTGTACTGATTGTGTACTGTGTACAGTGGCGGCCTGACTTTGAGGTGCCCCATGAGCTTGAAGCTTTCGCGGCATGGGCCTGATGGACTGCGCAAGCAGAACCTGAGCAGACACTAAGCAGTAAGCTTACATGGAAGTGCACTCGCTGCCGAGGCCAGCATCAGAGTGCCACATGCTGCCGCGGAGGCCGGAGATGAATAGGTTGCGAGTCAGGCCTTCCCGGCCAAAGCCACCCTCCTAAAGTTGCATCCAGTTTCAAAGATCAGCAACACCTGCAGCCAGCACGATGTAGGCTCTTCAAAAGGGAGGGTGGGGTGCTGAAGCTGCGGTCGGATGCATGGCCACAACCTGATCATCCGGATCTGCAGCTGCAGGATCTGGAAAGATCATCCAGCAGAGGATTCCTGCTGCCCTGTCCTGCCAGGCTGTGGAGAAAGAGCTGGAAAGCTTAGAAGCCGAATTTGGGGTGTGAGAGTCCAAGCTGGTGGGAGGAGAGAGCCCCTGCTTTGCATCCGACCTCCAGGTCGGCGGTCTGGTGCAAGCAAACCGATTCCCAGACCGACAGCCAGAAACTGAAAGCCGCAGGCTTAGCCGCATTTAGCTGCAGTTGCAAGACGTAACTGTCTTTAACTGTCTCTGTAGCGTACTCCGTTTGGTGTTTCTTGAGGCGGAGCTGGAGATGGACGAGGCGTGAGAGCGAGCTGCTGTTGTAAGTGCCAACATCAGACGGTTGTAGATCAAGGATCGCTTGACAAGCCGCTTTGCAGTATGCTACTCCTGTCTTCTGCAGGAGGTCAGGCCCGGAGTAGAAGTTCGTGCCGTCTTTGAGGACGGCGAGTGGCCACTGGCCTATTCGTGCTTGAATTGAGGAAGTCGGGAGTGAGGGACACTGCGGCTCAGACTGACTTGTTGCATGCGCTCAGGTACGACGCAACGGTCACGGATGTCGATGCATTGAGTGGGAAGGTCAGCCTCAAAGGGCTGAGCAGCTTTATTTCAGAGTTGTGTGTTGTCCCACTCAGCTTCAGCTACACACTTAGCTCGTTCTTTCCGCACCTGCGGCGTCTGCTCCGTATTGCGTTATACAACCGATCCAGACGGTTCAGGTGGAGATTCGCTGGAGGTGTGATTCCAGTACGTCAAGGATTCCTCGGCAGGACTGGCACAACTTCATATGCCTAGGCAGCGGCCCCCATCTAAGGTAGATGTTGGGTTCATGTTTCGGGTTTTGGGTTCCGGGCGTTAGGGTCTAGGGTCACGAGGGTGCGTGGTCGCGGGGTCACCGCTGGAGTCAACTGCGAAGCCTTCCAACCTTCAGGATGTGAAGCCCAAGCCCTCCGCGGAGTCTAAGAGAAGGCGAAGATCGGCTGTGGACGTAAGCGGTGTGCAAGCACATCCGGGCCCCTCGCAGGCAAAAGCACGAAAATTGGCTCGCCTCGGCTTGGCGACTGGCGGTCTTCGGACCTTTGCAGCAGCCTCACAAAGCCTTGCACTTTGAGCACCTGGAAAGCATCGGCTTCGGCTCCTGATGGCTCCTGTGCTTGAGGCGAGAGCGGAAGATTGTGGTTGTCAAGATCGCGACCATTGTGCAGCCTGCCTGTTTGGCAAAACTGAAATCAGAGCTTAGCCTTAAGAGGTGCATGCTACTGGGGTCGATGCCAACCTGCTAGATGGTTCTATCCTGCTGGGAGCTGATGCAGTTCTCTTGACGTTTAACAGGTCGAGGAGCAGTGTCCTGGCCTGTGGACCACTGAGCTGCTTCGAACTACGGAGGTGGGAAGGGCCTGTCAGTCTGTTTATCTCTCCACCTGTCGAGCGCCGCAGACGTGGGCCGAAGCCATGCTAGCAGGAGCTCAGAGGAAGCGTTGGCGAGGCAGCCGGCTTTCATGCGCGACTGCGAAGCTTTGTGTAATATCGTGCAGTTTTTATCCCGACCAGTAGGGCGATCTCTGAGGGCCTCAAGCAGGATGCTTGAAATGCCAGGACACTTCCATTGATATCAATGTCGTTCCGCTGTCCAGTCAAGGCAAGAGTATCGAAGAGAGAGGCTTTCGACACTTGGCACTTGGCCGGGCCAGGTGCAGGGGCGTCCCTGCATCATCTCAAGAAGCAGCTGAAGGCAGGGGGGTGTCGATGCACGACCTTTGTTCCCCGCCGCCTCCCGTGGCAGAATGCCCTTTTTCAGGAATTCGTGCGCCGAGCAAGCACCGCCGCAGGATGCCACATGGAGCTTCTTCGCCAGCTGCCCAGACTCGTTGGCCGCTAGCTGGTATTACTCTCTGCTCACCTGGATTCCGTTAACCGTCCTCGTCCCCGTCGTCGTCCTCGTAGCAGTCGCCGTCGCAGTAGTAGTCGTAGCAGTAGCAGTAGCAGTAGCAGTAGCAGTCGCCGTCGCAGTCAGTAGCAGTAGCAGCAGGAGTAGCAGTAGCTGTAGCAGTAGCAGCAGCAGGAGCAGTAGCAGTAGCAGTAGCAGTAGCAGTAGCAGTAGCAGTAGCAGTAGCAGTAGCAGTAGCAGTAGTCGTAGTCGTAGTCGTAGTCGTAGTCGTAGTCGTAGTCGTAGTAGTAGTAGTAGTACATTAGCTCATCTTTTAGTTCGGACTGTCGTTTTTTATGGCGGATATACGTACGGAAAATGG
>CAJNJA010018002.1:0-10756 GCA_905231915.1 Symbiodinium necroappetens
CCCTAAACCCAAAGACCCCTAAACCCCTAAACCCCTAAACCCTAAACCCAAAGACCCCTAAACCCTTAAACCCCTTAACCCCTAAACCCCTAAACCCAAAGACCCCTAAACCTTAAACCCCTACACCCTAATTCCGAAGAGCCTTCCACACCTGCAGGCGCAGTTCCTGGAGGCCCTTCGAGCCATTCCCGGCGTGAGTGAGGTGGGGCTTTTGGCACTTTCTGGGTTTTAGGGGTTTAGGGTGTTTCGGATTTAGGTTTAGGGTTTTTAGGTTTAGGGGTTTAGGGTTTTTCGGTTTAGCGTTTAAGTTTAGGGTTTTTCGGTTTAGGGTTTAGGGTTATTTTCGATTTAGGGTTCAGGGTGTAGTAGGGTGTAACTGTAGACTGGTGGCTTTGGGTGTGGGTCCGTTGGGGTTGGAGGAAGACGTGGCGTCGGGATGTGAGTTCCGGGCTTCAAGGATGCGGGCTTTTAGCTTTCGGTTCCGATGAGTTTGTTTTTCGGTTTCAGGGATTGACCTCCGGGTTTCCCAGTTCTTCTTGCAGCTGTGAATCTCCCCATGGGGAGGCCGATTGCCGTGAAAAGCTCGAACCTCAAGCCGTCATCTTGCAACATGCCCGCAAAGCATTACAGACCCTAAACCCTAACCCCTAAACCACTAAACCCTGAGCCCCTAAACCCTAAACCCGAAAGATATTTGGCCTCTGAGCACTCGGAAGTTGTTTCTAAGAGCCAAGAGCCCAAGCTCAACTCGGATTTAGGAGCTTGGAGTTCATGTGCGGGGTTAGGAATCTGAGGAATTTAGGTCATGGTTTGAGTTCGAGCTTTAAAGGGTGATTTGATGATATACATCCTGCATTACCCATAAAAAAGAATATATCATAATTCCCATAGTTTAGGTTCCTTGAGGTAATGCAGGCTCTATATCATCAACAGTAGGATTCACGGTCCAGTCCTTCAGCCTTGCGTGAAAAGAGGTCGACACGCAGACCTACACGCTGGAAGCCGTGAACCTGATGGGCAAGGCCGCGGCATGCTAGGACAGGAGCTATAGAGTGTCGCGGCTGACTCTCACCTGATTCCTGGCAGTTGCGCTCCTTGAGTTTGGGGTTGAATGAAATGAATTACTAAGTTTTCGTATTTCAGTGGGCTTCTCCGGTTGCTGCGCTTTGGGGCCATGGTTCCTGCCTTTCGACTTGCAGCCAGGTGCCCATCAGTGTTCCGAAGGCGGCGAACGGCTGCATGGCTGAGGAAATCAAGCGGCTGTCTTTGAAGAAGTAGGCACTTCAACACAAGAGCGGTCATGAGGCCGTGACAGAAGTCTTCAAAACAAGCATCTCAACTACAAGCTACGTCAGCCTGCTCGCGCCGGCCCGATATGCTACACAACTAGACTCCCTATAAAATTCAAATCCCTAAAACAAGCCCTGCATCTCTAAACCCTAAGCCCCTAAACCCTAAACCTTTGGTGCGCATATCTTCTCTCACATTGTAGCGGCGTGCTCCGTAGCTGGGAGCGATCCCGGCAGGTTGGAGCGAGGCAGAGGATCTGAACAAAAGGCACGACGAGTAGGCACCTCCCCACCCTGGGGCAGGCATTATGGATTTAGGAATCAGGGTATAGTATTTTGGCCTATTTTGGGGTTTAGGGTTTAGGGTTTAGGCCTATTTTAGGGTTTAAAGTTTAGGGTGTAGGGTTTAGTATAGGATTTAGGGTTTAGGGTGTAGGGTTTAGTATAGGATTTAGGGTTCAGGGTTCACAGGCTTAGGGTTTAGAGTTTATGCTTGCTGCTTGTGCCGCTATTCCAGGCTTGCAGGGCAGAAAGAGGCCCATGGCCCCATGCTTTCAAATTGCAGGCCTCCACTGTACCCCTAAACCCTAAACCCTAAACCCTAAACCCAAAGCCCCTAAACCCTGAACCCTGAACCCCAAACCCCCGAACCCTGAAACAACTTCAGAGCTGCGCTCTCCAAGTTCAAGGGGGCCACCCGTAACAGCCGCTGAACCGTACGTACATATTATGGTTTAAGTTCAATATAATATAGTATACTATAGATATTACAGTACATTACAGTATGTTGTAGAATATTGTAGCATGTGAGGGTATATTGTGTTTCGATTGAACCTAAAACCCTGAAACCTGAAATCCTAAGGCACATCCTTATCATTCGCGCCGCGCGCGTCAATGTCTGGGATGTAGGGTTCGGGCTTACTGTCGCCAGTGCAACAGAATCGCTGAACTGCACAGCACCTTGTGAACTGTAAAGTTATATACCGCATGCAAAAAACTGTAAGACTGCAGTTTACTGTACTATAATTGCTATAGGACAATATGTTATACCATACATAGACCAGAATGTGTAGGGTTCACCTTAAGCCGTAAACCCTAAACGCCACGAGCTGCTAGATCCCAAGCAGTCGAGCTAGGCCCACACACAGGTGAATAAAGAGGTCTTCCCGGCCAGAGATCGCAATACTCGTTACTTACTGTAGGGGAATAATTAGCAATACTAGTTTGGGGGTTGCTTATTATAGTTATGGTACAATGGGCCCCAAAACCCTATTCTAATTATTATCGGCTCCTATATTAGGGAATATACCTCGAGTTTAGGGTTTGGGGGCTTAATATACCTCGAGCTACAAAGGAGAAGCCAGAAAGGTACAACGTGAAGATCCTCATGTCCTTAACAGTGACTTAAGGGAAAATGCAGTGCAATGCCAGCACAAATCTTCCTTAACCCTTGTTACAAGTTCTTGGGGTTTAGGGTCTAGAGTTTATAGGTAGGGTTTCCTGGATTGTAATCTGAGGTGTGTTCCTTGATAGGGGGCTTTCGGGAAAGCCTTGTGTTTTACGGCGCCGAACAGATGTGGCCTTGAGTATTTTAGGCTTTCCTGGTGTTCAACATCAGGTTTAAAGCCACAGGGACAATGGCTTGCACGCCCACACCAGAAGCCACGTCTATGTACGTCCTCAGCGCACGGACCAAGAACTGCGCATGTTGCAGCGACTTGAACTTCATCTTGGATGTGCCGACGGCTGCCAGTCATGAAGGTCTCAAGCACAGAAACGACATGAGAAGTTTACAAAGGCTTGCACAGACCTGGTACCTAGACTTCGAAGATCCGAAACTACCCCGAGTGGCTTCCAACTCGTCAGGAACTCTGAACAATCAGCTTAAGCCCTGCAGCCTCTCACCGTAAACCCGAAGCCCTAAATTTCCCAACCTTTTACTAACCCTGCAGCCATAAGCCTCAGCCCTAGAAGAAGTCCCTGTAAAAAAACTTTCAGATCCGAGAGTCACCAACCAAGACATTGCTCCGTGGGGCGATGTGTCGCTGAGTTTCCCGGTCGCCCTTCGCAGGAACGGAGAAGTGTTGGGCATCACAGCCGACTAGTGGCCTTATACACTCTTTCTATTGGGGTTTTCTTCTTCAGACTGAATACTATATCCCTGGACTTGGGTGTCTCCATGTTAGACTGCATTCGCCTTTTCCACAGATGAGGGTACTGAGTGCGGTCTTCGGGCAGAAGGTAGATTTTTCGTTTTCGGTTCTGGGTTTGAATGCTACGGTTCTCAGGTCGAGAGCAGCAGAGTTGAGGGATCCAAAGGCTCAAGGTCTGAAGGCTGTACCAGAGTGGGTTCTATCTACACACGAAGTCTTTTTGCAGTCGGTTCAAAACTGGCTCGACTGAGATGGGTGAGTCTTCGGTCAGGTTGCTTCCGGCACTGGGCTTTAGGGCCGGTTTGGGGAATTTTAGATTTGGGGTCCAGGGTTTTGTTGGATTTTGGGGTTTCGTAGGCTTGGCAGCAGATTTCAAGATGTGTGGCCTGCAGGCCCTTGCAGCTTTCCAGCAAGCCTGAAGTCCCTTGGACTCTAAAAAACCATAAACCCTAAACCCTGGAGCCCACCACCGGCAAAAGCCGGACACGCCCAAGAAAACCGCAGAGGAGCTGCCGCTTGCTTGAGAGATGGGCAAGTCTTGCTGGCATGACTTTGCCTTCGGTTTTGAGCTTAGGGGTTTAGGGTTTAAGGTTTAGGGTTTGGGGTTTAGGGTTTGGGGCCCTTTTCCTCTGTCTTCACTTTTTAAGACGTCCACATCTGTTCCGTACCATGACAGGAGCTCAGGGGCATGTCAGGCTTTGATTATGCACACTGAAGTGAGATGCGTGACTCCCAAGACTCAGAGAAGACCTCCTGTTGATGATATAAATCCTGCACTACCGGACCCTAAACTATGAGAAACTATGGTATATATTCCTTATTATTATGGTACCGGACTCTAAACTATGGGAACTATGGTATATATTCCTTATTATTATGGGTAACGCAGGATTTCTATCATCAACCGTATCCATGGAAGGTCAAAGAAGGCGGTGCTCCATGACGCAGGCAAGCGCGTTTGTGAGAGAATTCCCCCGGGTTTCGGGCTTCACGTGCCGTTTATCCTTATACTATAGCCTTAAATCCATAAAGGTTCCCGGTTTGGCGTTTAGGGTTCAAGGGATCCATAATCTGTAAGGGTTTCTATAAGGGGAATACAGGGGTGGTTCTCTAAGTTAGGGTCCCCCTTTATTGAATTGGGGATATAGCTACAAGCAAGGGCCGGCTCTACTAAATCGAAGAATAAGGAGACTATGTCAACGATAGCATGGCGAGTGATGTCAACACCTGCAGCCTTCGTATTGATGATACTGCTGATGACATAAATCCTGCCTTACCTAAGAACCCTAAACTATGAGAATTATGGTATATTCCTTATTATGGGTAATGCAGGATTTAGATCATCAACGGTATGGGTACAGCAACGGCGCATGGCCACTAGCTACACGTCACCGAATGCTTCCATAGCCGTGGAGCTCGCTTTCGTGTTCGTTCAGTTTGCAGGTGTCACTTTCACCACGCAACTTAGTTCCGGACTGGCTGAAGGCTGAGTCTTTGTGGACCTTTGCTGAAGTCCCAAGCCTCCTCGACGCATCCAGACCATTTCAGTCCACGACCTTGGTAGGCCTTTGAACGTGAGGCTTCCCGGCGTATTGCATTCCACCAGCCGATGCCCACTCGTAAGCTCAACTCTCCCAATGCTGCAAGACCCCCGAAAGCCCTCGAACATTCGCCGCCGCACTCCTAAAGGCGGAAGTGCGAACGCCTAGCGCCTCGTAACCTTTTTTGCCCCAACCCTTACCCGCTTTAAACCGATCTGAACCCTAAACCCTACACCCTAAACGCCCTAAACCCCCATATCCCTAAAGACCCTCCAAGCCCAAACTCCCCGAGCTTGGGCCCGGTCGCTCGAAAGTTCCCATGGGAGGCGGCAAGAAGATCTTGCACCCCGCAGAAGCAGATCGTAAGAAGGCGCCGTCGGGGGGCGTCGGGGGTGGGGGTCTCGTTGTATATGCTCTGTTAAAGTTGGGGGGGCACGCATCTATGTCGCGGGGGTGTGGCTTCTGATTGTTTCCGAGCTTTGAGCAACTTCAACTACCCATGAACCTCCAAGAAGGTCTAAAGACCCACCTTGCCAGGCCAAGCAGCGACTGCGCGAGAACCGCGCGAAGAATCGCAAGAAGCTGCTGGCCCAGAGAACAAAAGCCCAGGGCATTGAGTGGTTGAGGACTGCCTGAGTTCTTGAAATTTTCCGGGTTTCAGCTGCTGGCCCAGAGAACAAAAGCACAGGGCGTTGAGTGGTTGTGGACTGCTTGAATTAGTATTTTGTGTTTCGGGTCTCAGTGCTTACGGCATTTGGGTCCAAGGGGTTAAGGTTTTCCGTCGAGTCATGGACCAGGACTCAGGAGTTTGTCTTAAGACCTGAGATTCTGGAATCGGGGGACCCTAAACCCTAAGCCCTAAACCCGAAATCCTAAACCCTCACCTCTAAATCCTAAATCCTAAACTCTAAACCCTAAGCCCTAAAAGTCTAGGTTTCAGGTCGTGGAGCTTCGGGGGCTCAGGCGGCTGTGTTGTAGTTTCTCCGGAGGTGTCTACAGAAACGAATGGTGCAGCTATACCGTTTTGGGCTTTGTTTGTTTAGGGGTTATAAGGGTTTAGGGATTAATGGCTTAGGGTTTAGGGTTTAGGGTATTGTGGCACCCCATATATATTGAAGGTCTTTTTTCTGCGAGAATATCAGAGGATAAGGAAAAGATACTGTTGATGATATAAATCCTGCATTACCTTAAGGACCCTAAACTATGGGCATTATGGTATACTCTTATTATGGGCAATGCAGGATTTAGATCATCAGCCGTAGAGCACTAGCAACTTGCAACTGGGTCTCATGGTTTTGTTCTGAATGTCTGAGCCGCTGGACTCACGTAGATCGTCACTGCGACAGTCCTTGCAGCTTCAGTTCCAAACCATAAGGGTAGTTTTCTATATTAGGGTCCGCTTGTAGGGTCCTCTATATAAGGGTGCCGTACGATATTAGGGACCTGAAAAGGGACCCTAATTTAGAGAACTACCCATCAAGCATAAGTCCTTTGTACAGGAACCGTATAAAGCCCAAACCCCCGACCAAAGGCCCCAAGCACAAAGCTTGTTTAGGGTTTAGGGTTTTCGGTTTAGAATTAGGGTTTAGGGTTTTCGATCTAGAACTTAGGGTTTAGGGTTTGGGGTTTTCAATTTTAGAATTCAGGGTTTAGGGTTTTCAAGCTAGGGTTAAGCCCAAGGCCCAACTCGATCTGCCCCTGCTTCCGAGGCGCTTTGAAGCAAAGATGCTCGAGAAAGATACCTCCCTCGTCCAGGCGGAGATCACCGAGTTCAAGGACGGCTTTGAGGGTTTAGGGCTCAGGGTTTACAGGGTTTATGGGGCTTAGCGTTGTTCAAGGACTACTTTGATTTAGGGTACAGGGTTTATAAAGGGTTTATAGGGCTTATAGGGTTTAGGGTTTATATAGGGCTTATAGGGTTTATAGGGTTTAGGGTTTATAGGGTTAGGGTTTAGGGTTTATACGGTTTAGTGTTTAAAAAGTTTAGGGTTTAGGGGCGGTTTGTAATGTTTTAGGGTTTATAGGGTTTCTCTATGAGGTGATAGGGCCTGGAGCTCAAGGGAAAAAATACCCCACTTGGGGTGCTCGGTTGTGAGGGTTTTAGGGTGTAACTATGAGGTTTAGGGTGTAGGGCTTAGAAGGTTTAGGGTTGTAGAGTTTTAGGGTTTAGGGTTTAGGGTTTTAGGGTTTCGATGGTTTAGGGTTGTAGGGTTTAGGGCTTTAGGGGTTTATAAGATTTAGGGTTTGGCGCTCAAGGGCGCAAGGGTCGGGGTCTGGCCTCGGCTGCAGAATACAGAGGAGCTAGAGCTGTCAGCCCTTGCAAGCCATGCCTAGCCTGGGTTCTTTTCAAAGGGATTGAATTTTTGAGTTACCATCATATTTAGAGGATTCAATTTAAGTTACCATAATAGGGATCTATAATACATAGTAAATAATAGGGTGTCCTTGTGATGGTAAGTTAAGTTCAATCCCTTAACAAAGAACCAGTAGAGTTTAGCGTCTGTGTGTTCACGGTCGTGAGGCTGAGGCTCAGGGCCTGCGATTGTTGGCCTCGGATGGCCTAGGGTTTAGAGTTTAGGGTTTAGGACTTCAGAGTTTGAGAGCACTATCTGACAAGGCCTTACACGCAACCAGCCTGCAGGAATTGAGACCAAATTGTAACGGCCTATGCGGAGATTTCGCGTTCTGTTTGCAATCAAGCAACCCCTGAAACCCTAAACCCAAAACGGCAAGCAACTTTTTTCCACACCTAAGCTGCAGATCGGCCGCAGGAGCTCGAGAAGAAAGGAAAGCTGACGAAATGGTGCCCTGTCATCTTAGTGCCTCCAAACCTTGAAATCCACAGCCGAAAACCCTAAGACCTCAGACTCAAAAAGAATTGCTCCTGTGTCCTCAGAGCTTTGGGCCCCTGTCCGTACGGAGGCTGGCTTTGGGGTTTGGTGGTTTAGGGTTTAGGGTTTGGGGCTTTGGGTTTTAGGGGTCGGTTTAGGGTTTAGGGCTTCCCAAAGACACTCCAAAATCCTAAGGCCTAGACCCGAAGTTGAAAGTAATCGGGTCCGAGCCTGTGTCCGGATGTTTTCTAGGAAGGCCATGGACCCTGAAAGCCCTTAGCGGTTTCGGGTTTCGGGTTTAGTTTAGGGTTTAGGGTTTACGGTTTCGGGTTTAGTTTAGGGTTTAGGGTTTCGGGTTCAGTTTAGGGCTTAGGGTTTAGTGTAGGGCTTAGGGTTTAGAGTTTAGTTTAGAGGGTTTAGCCTGAAACCCTGAAAGTCGCACACCAAAAGCCCTATATAAACGATCGCCACAAAGGACCCAAAACCGTCAATGAGAGAAGGTCGGTCTACTTTGAGAAGCCCGCGTTGTGTGTTTGTGTTTGAGGTCGCTCCGCCCCTCGTTTGGATTTAGGGTGATTAGGCTTAGGAGTTCCGAGTTTGTGGTTTCGACGCTTGGATTTCCTGGCAGGGCCTAGGCTTTTAGAGCTTAGGCTTAGGCTCCACATGGCAGCTCCCAGTGAGAAGAACTCTCGACTCTGAGCATTATGTCGACACCCTAGACCCTAAACCGCTCTTTCAAGTTGGGGCTCGGGGGGTTGCACATTTGTACCGCCGGCAACCCCTAGCCTTGGGGTGCAGCTGCTGCATCTGAAGATTTCTGTCCAGGGTGCGGGCTTAAGGTGTTGTGGTTAAGTTCATCTCGGGGTCTTGCTGTCAAGCCTCCAGCTGTCCCTTAAACCCAAATCCCTAAACCCCTAAACCCTAAGACAGTGTACTCAACCCCGAAAGCCCTCCAGAAAAATCGGAAGCCCCTTTTAAAGCCCCCCCAAAGCCCCCAAAGGCCCTAGCCATAAAACCCCTTGAAGCCAAATAAAAAAACCCAAAATCCCCCCTAAACCCTAAACCGTCCGGGGACCCAAAGCTGACCAAGGAAGAAGGACAAGATGGAACGCGAGGTTGCGACCTTTGGCCGGTTGAAGGACCAGGTCCGACGGCCGGCTTTAAGGGATTTAGGGCTTAGGGGTTAGGGGGGGTGTAGGGTTTAGGGATGTTTAGGGTTTAGGGTTTAAGGGACTTAGGGCTTTGGGGTGGGGGGGGGGGGTTTCTATAGGAATCTAGGATTTAGGGTGGGTTAGCAGGGCTTAGGGTGAAGGAGTCTCGTGCTTAGTCTATTATGACCCAGGATCTAGAGTTTAGGATTTGGGTGGTGGTTTAGGGCACCCGGTTTCGGAGGCGAAGCGCGCAAGGCTTGGGCTTGAGGGCTCAGTGCTGTAACTGCGCTTAGGGCTCAGAGTCTGCAATGCTCCGCAAGTCCAGCTTGAGGTTGTAGAGCCTTAGCAGAACCGAGCTTTCGGAGCTCAATGAGGTTCTGATTTGGAAAGTAAAGGGGTTCTGTAGGAATCACCCAGTGAGCTCGGGTTCAGTTTGGCAGAGACTCCAAGAAATCTAACTCTCGGCTTCAGGTTGCTGGCGTCGACGGTTTCAGCGCTCATGGGGTTTTCGGGGGGGTTGCATATTGAAGCTCTTTGCTGCTGTCAACGGCGCCTTACCCTGCGATTTACGTGCCTGAATGAGCCCTCCGTTTAGTTATATGTTAATCATATCCCCGTACAGCCCCGATATGGCGATCACCCTACAGTATACACCCCATACAAGAAAACATATACAACCATCACAAAACCTCGCAACCCCGCCCCCCCCTTCAACAAAAGCACCGCACCTCCTATTTTCTGAGTGTCAAGGCCCCTATCTTAGTACGTCTCCCTGATATAGAGCAACAATCTCTTGAGGTGGAGCAGAACACGCAGAAGCGGTTCGAAGACAACTTAGGTGAGCCGATGGGTTCGGACTCTGGTCATTCAGAGGCATGAATTATTCCAGGGGTCAGCATACGTCAGGGGTGATTCGAATATTAACTTACATTCTAGGAATATTAGAAATTGTTTTTGGTGTGTATCCTAGCATGTTAAAAAGTATATAGGCAGGAAAAGGGATACTTTTGCAAGTTGAACATCGGAATTAGGGCTTTGGCCAGGGCCAGCCAACATAGTGGGTCTTCCATCTTGGCGGCTAGCAGCGGCTAGCAGGCTGCGGAAGATGAGGGTAGAAAGGTACCCTTAAACCCATAACCCTAAACCCTAAACCCTATAAGCCTAAACCCCTAAAGGGAGGGTTTCCGGCTTTTGCGTTTAGGTTTCGAGCTTGTAGTTTTTAAGTTTTGCGAGGTTCCAGCCTCGTGATTTCTTTCTTGGGTTCGCAGGGTGTCCATATGCGTAGTTCTCTAAATTAGGACCCCAGAAAGGGACCCTGATTTAGAGAACTACCCACATGGCACCATATATAGAAACCCTATAGAAACCCTTGTAGATCCCTTTAAGGAATCCCCAAAATTATATGGGGTGCAGGGCGTTTTTTGTGTAGAGCCTTGGCTCGGGCGGCACGGCGACAGTCGGAGCCGAATTCTTGGAGCTCTTGCGGGTCTTGGGCTTTCAGGTGGAGGCTTTGCCCAGAGAGCCTAAACCCAAAGCCGTTGAAACCCTAAACCCTAAACCTTCTAAGCCCTAAACCCTAAAACCTTTTAATCCCTAAGCCCCAGACCCTAAACCCCTAAATCCTAAAACTTGGTGACGGCGCCTGTACGGGGCCGTGCGCTGGGAGACATTTTCATGTTGGCGCCAGACGGCGTCGAGGCCAAAACTCATGCGAAACGCGCGTTTTGTCCAGATGAAGAGCTTTCGCAGGTGCCGAAAACACTAGAAGCTCATAGGAACTTTTTGCGATAA
>CAJNJA010018003.1:0-10756 GCA_905231915.1 Symbiodinium necroappetens
ACCAGCACCACGACGACGACTACTGCTTACTCCTACTCCAACTCCTACTCCTAAACCTTAATTGCCCCAAACAAGTGAGACCTGATACCACTCCACAGCCACACTTTTTACACGTCGCCCGAAGCGTCGAAACCGCGGCGGACCCGTCTTACGTAACGTAGTGTTTTAGGGTCTACACTTGGCTGCAAGCTTTTTTTGGAGGCTTCATGGATTCAGGGGTCACCTCACTGTTTCACACAAGGCAGTCCGAGTTTCATTGTCCTAACCTGAAAACTCCATGTCACAATGACACTACACTACACAGATCTTGTTCAATACTAACTGCGCCAGGGTGATTGGACTTGGGGTGCCCACCTGGGGGGATCAGGGGAGTTAGTTAGTACGGCTATAAGTACCTTAACAGGGGACTTAGTCAATCAAAACCGTACTTGCTTAAGTACGGTTATAAGCATCTAAGCTGGGGCTACAAGTCTTTTAAAACGATCGTACCTTATCTATGGCCCTAGTTACTAAGTCCACGGCGATCCTTGTGAAGTATCCAAGGAGAGCTGTGTACTAGCCGGAAAATGTTGCAGCAGCATCCCAAGGAGCCCAATACCCCTGAATTGAGGGTTAAGGTTTTAGAGTTTAGGAATATACATTGTAATATGGTGGCTTCTACAGGGCTCTATAAAGGAATGTGTACCGATTATGTACCTTGAATTCTAGGGACCTGAATATTATGAATTTAGAATATAATTCGTTAAGTAAGGGGCGTTCGGCTCGCCGGGATTTGGGGGCTTGGAAGCCAGATCTTCCGAAGTCGACACTCGGAGGTTCATGGGTAGCTATAAGTGGGGTTGTCATGGTTATAACTGTATAATTACCGTTATTATAACCCTATTATTCCTGCCCTAGACCCTAAACCCTAAACCCTAAACCCTGCAACCCTGAACCCTAAACCCTGAACCCCTAAACCCGGAAAGGAACCCTCAAGGAACCTTGCAACTGTCGCAAAGCTGGGGCATAGCAGGTCGAAGGCTGGACAAGAACCCGCCACCCCCCTGAACCACTGCACCCATACCTGGATCCCTAAGAAACCTACCTTTTTCAAGGACTCATGATATGATGTAAATAAATAAATATAAATAAATAAATATAAATATATATATATTATTAAGAAATCATAACAAGGAATCCTGAAAAAGGTAGGTTTTTTGGCGCGTGAACTCAACTCTACGCCCGAAACCCTACGCCACGGAACTCCTGAGCCATGCACCCTCAAGGCCTGATTTAGGGTTGCCGAAACCCTAAGCCCTGAACCCTAAACCCTGAACCCTAAACCCAAAACCCCCAAAACCCTAAACCTCTAAAGCCCTAATTGCATTTTAGGATGCAGGCGTTTGGGGATTGCCTCTTGGGTCTCGGTCGGGCTTTTGGGCTTCAAAGTAAGTTAGTTTAGGGGTGCAGGGTTCAGCTCGAGGACTTCAGGGTTTATAGGGTTTAAGCTTCAGAGCCTAAGCCGACTTCGCCTGTGCATAGAAGCCCATCAGGTTCTGCAACTCGGGCTTACTCTGCCTCACGGCTGACTGGGCACCTGCACTGAAACTTTGGCTGGAATCTATCATGGTCGATATAGCTCCAGAACCCTGGGGAGGTATGGGGGTTTCATGTACAAGCTTATCTAGCTATTTAATTTAGTAGTACTACGCCCTTGTAGTTGGTCTCTATACTGTAATACTACCACTTATGCTACGAAATACCCGCAACCCGCTTCCTGCGGACGGGGCAACGAGCCGGCACCGCCGTGCCTACCAAGGCGCCAGCGGCCGACTGTGACTCTGACCGTAAACCCTAAACCCTACTTCCCTAGACCCTAAACCCTAAACCCCTTAGGGCGGTTAGTTCCAGTGCGAAGGCCATCACCACCTTCAAGAAAGAACCAACAAAGCTACCCCATGGCTTAAACCCTAAACCCTAAACTAAACCCAACTGACTCACGGAAAGTTCACGGATTGAAGCGCTTCACTACTAGACGCCTATACGTCGAAACAACTTGAGGTAGCTACGGTGTCAAATGTGCCATTTATACTGTAGCTGCCCATGAGTACATAAGCATCTTGATTTCCCTGACTTACCTGTAATCATGACACCGTGCAGTTTAAGGAGTATTTCTTACACAAGAGTATTCGGGCTAGCTTGGCACACACTCATTAACCCTAAACCCTAAACCCTAAAAGCCCCTTGCGGAGCTGCCTTCGAGCAGGATTCGCATGCTGTTGCCACCCGCTTCCTGGCAGGGTGTAGGGCGTAGTTAAGGTTCAGGGGTTTAGGGTTTGGGCCGTGAGGGCCTTAAGACAGATGGTAGCTTTTGGGGCTTATTCGGAAGTGTAGCATGGGGTTTAGGATTTAGGGTAAAATTTAAGGTGTAGGATTTAGGATTTGCTTCTCGGGGATTTGAGGTTTAGAAACCCTAAACCCTAAAGCCCTTAGGGTTTATACTTGAGGCAGGTATGGCATGTCCTCCACTCGCAGCACCACTCCCCAGTCGGCAGAGAAGCGCTCCAAATCCGCCTTAGATGCACGATTAGTGGCATGCTTGGAGGTTCATGGGTAGTTATAAGTAGCTAGAAGTCCCCTAATCTGCATTGTAACTATAGTTACCCTACTTACAACCCCATTTATATCAACCCATGAACCTCCAAGTAGAGCTTCCTGAAGGGTCCTTTGAAGGGCTATAACTGTAGTAGCCACCATCAAATCGCAATAGCCGCTTTCATCAGGGCCTGAGCGATTATGACTGGGCTTAGGGTTTAGGGTTTAGGGTTTAGGTGATACTATTTCTAATTATTTGCTCAGACCCCTACACCGGCTGGCAGCAGCGCACCTCAGCCCTGAACCCGTCAACTTTAGACCTCACACCCTAAGCCCCTGAGCCCCTAAGCCCCTAAGCCCTTAAGCCCTTAAGCCCTAAACCCCAAAACCCTAAGCCCCTAAAGCCCTAAAGCCCTAAACCCCTAAGCCCAAGCCCTTCTTGGAGGTTCATGGGTCGTGGCAAGTAGGGTGATACGTCCCCTTATATGGGCTAAAATTCAAGGAAGGCTTTTAGGAACCCTTCTAGAAACCTAAACTTTGGAACTCTAAACCCAAGACCCAGCCTTAACCTCACTAACTCTTAAGGGAACTCCGTAATATCCCTTTAAAGTGGACCCTACTATTACTATAGAACCCTATAGTGCCCCTGAGAGGAGGCCTTCAAAGGAACCCTTAAAGGAAGCCTTTGAAGGAACCCTTAAAAGGAAGCCTTTGAAGGAACCCTTAAAAGGAAGCCTTTAAAGGAAGCCTTTGAAGGAACCCTTAAAGGCAGCCTTTAAAGGAGCCCTTAAAGCTTAAGCCTTTAAGGAACCCCCGGATTCTACCTCCAGGGACGTCTTGTCCACCGGCGCAGGAGGCGCCAGGATACCGGAGACCTGTCTAAGATGACGTCTGCGGCGCAGTGAAGGTCAGGGTTTCGGCTGTACGGGGTTTATTGGGGGTTTTGGGTTTAAGGTTTAGGGTTTAGGGCTTATTGGGCGTATTGTTTTTTTTGTTTTTTTTCGGGTTTTGGCTTTACGGCTCTTCTTACGGCATTTTAGAGGCTTTGAGCTGGGGCATGGGTACTTAGAATGGGGTTTGGGATGTACTAGAGTTCTACGGGAAGGATAACGGGAAACCGTCACTAATAATTCCGGCCTCCTTGGTAAGGACTCCTTTGCGGATTCCGTTAGGTGTTGCTATGAGGTTCCATAGGAGTTTGGGAGCTTGGGTTTTTGGTGCTTTGGGGTTTAGGGGTTTAGGGTTTTAGGGTTTTTGGGGTTTGGGGGTCTAGGATTTTGGGGTTTAGGGGTTTAGGGTTTTGGCTTTTAGGGTGTGGGGTTTTGGGTTATGGGTTTTAGGTTGTAGAATTTGGTAAGTAAGGCTGTCTAGGTGGGATTTTGGAGCTGGCGGTTAAGGGTTGGGGGTACGGGTTGTTCGGTTTAGGGGCAAAGGGTTTGGGTGGGTGTGACATGCCTGCCAATCCCAACCGTCCATCATCAGCACATCTCATACTGATAACAATATAACCGATACTGCATCGAACCACAATGACCTCAACAGCAATAACAACAACCGTACGATCAATTCAGTTCATAGCGGCAGTAGGCAGTAGTCTAGTAGCAAGAAGAAGACTCTAGGGCTCTTTACCATCGTTTGGTTCCTGGCAGGTATCTGGGCTTTTTGTCCGGGTCATGTGTATGCTTCGCTAGGTCTGGGAATCGATTTGCAACCCAGAACCCTTAACCCTAAACCCTAAACGTTTTAGGGTTTGGGGCTTGAGAGTCTAGGTGTCTTTTTTTGAAGCTCTGTTTAAGGTTTAGGGCTTCAGAGTCTAGGTGTCTTTTTTTTGAAGCTCTGTTTAAGGTTTAGGGCTTTAGAGTCTAGGTGTCTTTTATGAAGCTCTGTTTAAGGTTTAGGGTTGTGAGCCTAGGAAGGAGCCTTGTTTCGAGCACTGTACACTTGCGGTCTGCGTTTAGTGCCTGACGGCTGGGTACTGTGCCCATGCAGTAGCAGTCTATATGTAGTAGGGTACGGGCCTTATATATCTGTTTGTAAACGTGATTCAGCTGTTAAACTGCGTGGGGGCAGTATCCAACTTCATGGCTTCTTATTCTTGCTGGCGAATAAGTTCGACCCTGAACCCTCACCACGACGCAAAGTGGCATGCCTAGGCAGCTGAAGCTACACCCTAAAAATTGATGAGAAATCCCTGAATCCTAAACCCTAAATCCTAAACCCCTAAACCCTGAACCCCAAAAGCAATGAAACCTAAATCCTTAACCGCTATACCCCAGAGGGCTTCCAGGGCTTTAGACGGTCAAGAAGGCTTTGGTCTTCGGGTTTAGGGCTTAGGTTTTGGGTTTAGGGCTTAGGGTTTGGGGTTTAGGGCTTAGGTTAAGGTTTAGGGCTTAGGGATTAGGGCTTAGGGTTGAGGGTTGTCGGTATCTTCTGGCGTTCAAGATGCAGGACAGAGCTTTTAACCTAAACCCTAAACGCTTCTGCTTTTTGCTTTTTTGTCTTCTGTCTTCGGCCTTGGGGCATGGTTTAATTTCAGAGATTTCGGCTTCAGGGCCGTGAGATTTCAAGGTTTAGGCTTTGGGATTTGAGATTTGGAGTTTGGGGTATAGGGTAAGGGGTTTAGGGTTATGGGGTTCAGGGTTCTGGGATTTAGGGCTCAGGGTTTAGGGTTTGGGATTTAAGCTGAAGCTTAAGGAATTGGGTGTGAAAGGTTTAGCACCAATTTACAATTTAAGAAGTGAGTAAGCCATAAAGACTCTTGGTCCAGCATCTAGAACTTCTGGTTGAAGGTATTGCCGGGCTTAACTTCGTGTTCTAGAAAACATAAATGCACGAGCCAACAAAAAGCCAAACCAATGAGCTACTTGTTCATGCTTAAAGCATGTGGATGGTAATTACACTACACATATGTATATGTACATATGCACACTCATACATAGGGGTTTAGGATGAATCTGGGTTGAGGGCCGTAGCTTGAGGATCTAAAGATATACAGTCTAAGCCTTTCAGTGAAAATACCATCCATACTTGGTTGAGGGAATAGGGTTGTGTCGGCTTTTCACATTGGCCTGCACGTGCGGCTCAACCTTTACCGTACAGCCGTCCCCAAAGAGGTCTGCAAAGCGTTGTTCGCAGTCCTGCAGGCAAAGCAAAACTGTACCTACACAGTTATACAAGGTAGATAACTTACTTTAGTTGCTTACCTTGACCTACTGCCCTAGTTACTAAATCCAGGACCCTTCAAAGAAGGCAAGGTTTCGGCCAAAAACGGGATGCCGTCTACGTGCAGGAAGCAGGGACCAGACCGAGTTTGGATGATGTGGGTTCTTAGTAAGGGTAACTTAAATTAAGACCCTTAACAAGAACCCAGTAATGTGGGTCGGGGCTCCGGTGGTGCAAACACTTGCGACTTAGGGTTATGGGGTTTGGGGTTGAGGGTTGAGGGCTTAGGGATCCACAAAGCTTTTTTTTTGTCACCTCTTTTCCTCCACAAAGCTAGGGTTTAGGGTTTAGGGATACACAAAGCTAGGGTTGAGGGTTTAGGGTTGAGGGATCCACGAAGCTCGGAGGTGACAGTCCATGACGTGATCTTGCTGCCACGGAAGTTCGAGAAGCGAAGGTTACCGTTAAAACCTAAACCCTAAGCCCCGAAACCCTAAACTTTGCCCTAAACCGCCTAAACCCTAAACCCTAAGGTGCCATCAAGCTTGCCCAAGTCGGGCTCCGAGTGCTGCGCTTGAGGCTTCGAGGTTCAAGGTCCGGCTTGGGCCCTAAACTGTAAACCCTAAACTTCCCAAAAACTTCAACTCGAGTTTATGGTTTGGGCCACCAAAACAAACCCTAAACCCTAAACCATAAACTGGAGTTTAAGTTTTGGGATGGATGCTTCGAGGATGAAGGCTTCGATCGTGTCTGGGCTCCCGAGACCCCGAACACCACCTACTCCTTTCAGAAATTAGCTCGTGACAAGCTGGGTTTAGGGTTTTAGGGTTCAGGGTGGTTTTAGGGTTTTGGGGTTTAGGGTTTTATGGTTTAGGGTTGAGGGCAAAGCTTCGGGTTTAGGGATTAGACAAGCCCTGCAAACTCCAAACGGCAAGCCCCAAAACCTCAAGATCCGATTGCAGTACGTGGGTAGCCATGTTACGGAGTTATTGGCTCGCCTCAAAAACGATAAACAGATATTATATATGTAACCTTACAGCCGATAAAACCCCGAGAATCCGTTGTAAGTCCTTATAAAAGCCGTCTGATAACCCAATAATCCTCATATCCCTAAACCCTAAACCCTACTATTAATCTCGCTAATCGTTTCTATACCGAGGAGACGAGGAGACATGCAAGGCCAGCCTCATCGGGAAGCTCAATGAGACTTGTGCCGTTGATCTGCAGATGCGAGTTCTTCCGATGAAGGGGTTTAGGGTTTAGGGTTTAGGGTCGCTGTAGAGTCTGTATCGGGTTGTATGAGTTTTGGGGATGTAGGCTGTTGTCAAGGCTTGAGACACGGACCCTGGATATGTCACAGTCACGGGGAAGGCTTCGTCATCGCAGCGCTTCTTGCAGGACAATCTCTGTATGGTTGCACAGGGGGCTGCCAGGAACAGGCGCAAAACTCTATGTTCAGACCTCTGCGCTACACAGACCCGTGAACTCCCGACCCCACCCGACTCCATAAAGCTTCGTGGGCCCAGCAAAAAGCAACTGAGGAAGTAGGGTGGATTAACTTCGGGCAGAAGGCAGGGAAGTGTAGACTCCAGGCCTTCAGCAAAAAGAAGCTACTGGCTTAATGTAGGGGCCTTCATAGGGTTTTGGGCTCTTGTATAGTGTACTTATACTAAGGAACCCTAAAGGATAATATTGGTCACTATTTAAGCCTCTGGATTAGGCTGCAAGAGCTTCTAGAAGGGACCCGCACAAGCCTTTTACAAACAAAAAATGTAAAGTCGGAATGAACGAAGATTATCATATAGGGTTTAAGGTTTAGGGATTAGGGTTTAGGTTTAGGGATTATCAAGCCTGCGGTGCATCCTACACCTGCACAGGATTTGTTGTTGAGGCTTGTCTACCGGAACTCTCGGAAGGAAAATGTGCATTTGATTCACCCCAACCATCAATTAACCCTAAACCCTAAACCGGGCGTGCACCCGAAGCCCCCAGTAACCCTCCAGAGAGCTGGACTTTTCAGCCACAAAAAGAAACAAACATCCTAAACCGCGAATGTAGGTTCCTTAATAATCAGAATATAGGGTTTTGGGACGCCTTATATAATTGGTATTGTAATATACCCCAAACCCTATTCCAATTATGAAGGGCCCAATTTTATAGGAACCCCTACAGCGCGAAGGAACCCTAAGCCTTAAGCATTTGCAGCCGGCAGCCCGATTTAAACCCTCAACCTGAATTAAACGAACCCTAGACCTCAAACCCTCATGGAACCCTAAACCCCAAATAAACCCTAAACCCTAAACCTTAAACCTTCAACCCTAAACCTTAAAGGAACCCTAAACGCGCAAAACAAAACAAAAAGCAAAGCACCAAGGAAGGGGCCTCGACCAGAGAATCCTTGAGCCGTAGACCGGGTTGCCCGGGTTCGGGGTCGATGCCATCCTTACTTTACGGTTTAGGGCTTCGGGCCTAGCTCGGGTTTAGGGTTTAGGGTTCGGGAGTTTAGGGTCTAGGTAGGGTTTAGGGTCTAGGAGTTTAGGCTTTAGGGGTCTAGCTTAGGAGTTTAGGGGGGATTAGGGGTTTCCTTACTTGAAGGGCGGGTTTAGGGTTAAGGACTTCCGGGGGTTTGGGCTTAGGGCCTAGATGGGTTATGGGTTAGGGTTTTAAATTGTTTGGAGTTTAGGGTTTCCCGGTTGGCTTTGGGTTTGAGGCCGTTGGGGCGCCGTGTTCGTATGTAGTGGAAAGAAGTTGGTCCACAGCTCTCGGAAAGTCTGTTTTAGGAATCGGAGTTTGTAAGACTAATTACAAAGCTCTCATGATCTCTCATGCCCCAACCAAGGTCAACAGTGCTCCTCAAGTCGATGCTTCTTTGGCTCTTGCCTCCAAGCATCCACCACCATGCCCCACCAGGAGGCGTGAAGGTCGATTCCCGCACCGGCTTCCTCAACAACACTTTCGTCGGTTTGGGGTCGCATGGTTTCAGCTCACGACTGTTTCCGTCATCGCTGTTGATGGCTTCAGGGTTTCAGCTAAATAAGGCATTCAGGCTCATTCACGGCTTCAGTGGTTTTCGTTGTTTTCGGCGTTGCTGAAACCTATCATCGTTGTGGCTCTTATTAGTCGTTGCTATCTTACTTTCGGCGATCGCGAACGAGTACAACTCTCACGCTTAGCACGTTTAGTCTGATCGCATCGTAAGGACGACGACGACGACGACTGCCACTGCCACATCTGCCACACTGCCACGACGACTGCTGCTGCTGCTGCTGCTGCTGCTACTGCTACTACTACTACTACTACTACTACTACTACTACCACGACGACGACGAGGACTACTACTGCCTGCTGTGATATGTTTCCAGAGCAATAAAGCTGCCAAGACTCCACATGCGCACGCAGCGTGATGTGTCGAGGTGCTTCGCCCTCCTCCTCGAAGTAAATATGATTGTTTAGTAGCTTGTTGGGATTGTACGGCAATTAACTGAATTTAATAAGTGTAGCTACCTTGTTCATCGCCCTAGTCACTATGTTTCATGATAGAGTTATGGGTAAAGCCTTCTGAACCTTAAACCATAAAGGCGCTGGCCCTAGCCCTAGCCAAAACTTGAACGCGTAGCCTTGGAAACACAGAATCCTCGTATGGACTGGCAGTTTGCTTGGTGGTCATATGTCATATGTGCTCAATATCAACATGGGGTCTTAAAAAGGCAAAAAACAAAAGGCTTAACTGCTTAACAGAGTTTTTTTGGGGTGCGCAAAAGAGTTCCTCGTAAACTAGGGGTACCCTTAAATTGTTTCTTATATGGGAGACTACGACAATTCTGGATCTGTGTCCCGCTCCTTTGTTTGCCGGATCTTTCAGATCGAGACTTTTTACTTCTTCTCTGACCTACGCTTTGCAGTCTACCCCAAAGGATCAAAACCCCGAAAACCTCAAGCCAGTGCTGTGCCCTAAGCCTGTGCCAAAACCTGATGTCCAGTGTCCTCACACTTTTCTCCGGCTTGTCTGTGCTCAGCTTAGCATCGCACAGCCAGCAAGGTCTGCGGAAGGTGCAGGGTGTTCGAGAAAAAACTCTTGGTCTCCTTGGATGCTCCAGATAACAGCCCTGTAACCGCCATTTGTCAATGGCTGGCCCCTTGCCTCGTAAAACGGAGATCCCCTGAAGAGCAGCGGCCAAAGCCCAAAAGGCAGTAGGTCCTGTTGGGCACAGGTAAGGTCTACAAAAACCACTACGGGTTTAGGGTTTAGGGTTGGGTTTTAGGGCTTGGGTGGGGTTTAGGGTTTGGGGAAGTGAAGTACAAACCCCAATACAAAAGTAGGCTGTGACAGGTTGAAGGATACCTTCAGTAGTCCAAGTCCTAAACCATAAACATCCCTTAACCCGGAAACCCTAAACCATTAGAACAAAAGCTGCACCCTAAACCTGACCCTAAGGGTCCATGTGCCCAAATAGTACATACTTTGACCCCAAACTACCTACGTAGGGACTACCTTAATACCAAAGAAAATACTGTGTGGGTACATGGACTCTTAGACAGTAAAGTTTATGCTTCGCCCAAGTCCTAAACCGTAAACCCTAAACCTATACCCTAAAACCCTAAACCCTGAAACCCTAAACCCTATTAGCCCAAGTCCTACGTCTGTTCTCACGCAAGGCCTTTCCTTGGCCACGCGGCCCCAGGCGAAGCCGGAAGAAGCCTCTGAAAAGCGAGGGGGAAATTGCAGGCCTCATTTAAGGCTTCACTTCCTCAAAAGGGTTCTATATATATATACATATGTATGTATGTATGTATGTATGTATGTATACATATATACATTACATTACATTACATTACATTACATTACATTACATACATATGTATGTGTATATAATATATATATATATATATCAGTTTACACGATCTCCACCACTCGCATACCTCGCTGAACAGCCCTGGATCGCAGAGTTCTTTTTCCTCGCGATCGAGACGTGGGACGTGATCGCGTCATAGATCGGATCATCAAAACTTCACTCGATCT